>JAJJHQ010008452.1:925273-978901 GCA_021223825.1 Drosophila ironensis | reverse complement strand
CCCAATCGGTGTGCGCAGTACAAGAAGGACGGCTGCAGCTTTGCCAAGTGGCGTTGTGTCTTCAAGGTCTCCAAGAACACTCCATCGCCGCAGGCAATCATGGAGAATGCAAACGTCATGGCCCGATTCGCGGCCATTTGTCAGTCACAACGCCTGCTACCGATCATCAATCCCGAGGTTCTCGCCAATGGCGATCACGACCTGGATCGGTGTCAGAAGGTCACCGAAGTAATGCTGGCCGGTGTGTACAAGGCGCTCTGTGACCACCACATCTTCCTCGAGGGCACTCTGCTGCAGCCCAGCATGGTGACCCCGGGCATGCAGAGCAACAAAAACTATCCGCCCTCGGACATAGGAATGGCCACTGTGACCTCCATTCGCCGGACAGTGCCAGTTGCAGTGCCAGGTAGGAATGGGCATAACCAAATATATGCAAAGAGGTCTGTATTGATTGTGCTCTCTTAGGCGTCCTCTTCTGTTCCGGCTGCCAGTCGGAGGAGGAGGCCAGCGTCAACTTGAATGCCATCAACAATGTGCCGCTGTGCAAGCCCTGGGCCATGAGCTTTGCCTACGACAGGGCCCTGCAAACCTCCATCCTGCGCACCTGGGGCGGTAAGAAGGAGCAGATCACGCATGCCCAAAACGAGCTAATAAAGCGCTGCAAGGTTAGTGCACATTTAGCCAACATTTGTCCCTCAAACTGAACAATTTCCATCCTTAACCCTCCGACTTTAGGCCAACAGTCTGGCGTGCATTGGAAAATACGTGCAAAACTCTGTGGACAGTTCGGCCGGCAATGAGCGAGTGCTGCTTGAAACGATCGACTACTAACAGGGCATGCTTCAAAATTCATAGTTCGTACAAAATATTCTAAATTCTAAGTGAATATAAAAGCCTATTAAATTTTGTTTACCCAAATACCTTACTGAGACTCATTGGCGGGAAAGTGTCCTTTTGATGTTACAAATTTTTATATCATGTACCTTAAGGTACAAATGGTACTAGTATGTCGGAGACGACTGAATTCAGTCCCTCGTTGGGCATGGCACTTTAAGGTGAGACCATAGGTTATGCTGGTGTCTGTATGTATGAACACCTCATTCTTTTTGCTTTTTTGCTTTTGTGTTATTACCACGCACCTTTTTGTCTTTGTAATTTGGATAAAACTGTATTTTCTTCGATATATTTGCCCACGACTTGGACACGACTTGGAGCTAGAAACCTATTTCATTTTGCACTATATCCGTTTATATCGATATCTCCAAAATGATAAAAGCTAGGGACGCAATTTTGAGTTGACTAAGAAAAGAGGTACATATCGTTATCGAGAAATCTCGACTACAGCGATTCTACTTTTTTTTATTCAGGCTCCAAAGTAAAAGCAGTAGCCTATGGGTTCTACTTCCGACCATTCAGTGGCAAATCATATAACGAAAGTATTAGAAGCATTCAAGTTTGTGAAAATTAAGTAAAAATGAAAAAAAAGTAAAAGCAAATAAAAGATTACAAGAAGGAGCAGGTGTGGACGGTCGACCCAAATGAAGACGCTGAGCCTTCAAAGCCTTGAATTTTGGCACCGCCTGTGCGTTGATACTTATACAGAGATCAAGGGTCGCATGCTGAGCGATCATCACAGGATATCGAAGCAGTGTCGGCCCAACTCCCCGGTACCGCGAACTCATCGCAGAATGAGATTATGATACCATGCGTAAGTATTTATTCCTTATCTGGAAGTGAAACTGACAGTGAATCGGATGATATTTTAACACAGGAATGTTATATTACGTCCGTCAATAGTGAGGACATATTCAACTGTCAACCATTAGATGATCAAGACGAAGCGCGCCCTAATCCATTTGATAAAGCTGACAATCTCAATCAATTCGCGCACACGTGTCACATCAGAAAATTCGAATGGAAACCTGTAAGGCGCCATTAAACAAATGAACCAGTGTAGGGAAATGACATTGTTTCTCCACAGAATTCGAAAGAGAAAGAACCCGCGGCTCAGGTGAGTCTAGCGTGTTTTCCCGTATCGCCATTCGTATGAGAATCTGTAAAACGCCATTAAACAACTGAAGCAGTGTGAGGCTGACGTGCCATTATTTGGAGCAACGGATGAATCAAATTTCGAGCTCGCAGCATCGTTTTGGAAGCGCCGTGCGCCTCCTCAAAAGAAGGTTTTAGCGTATTGTACTCGATAATTTGAGCAACTAGAAGACGGCAACTTGCAGCCGTTATCAGACAACAGGCCANTGATATTTTAACACAGGAATGTTATATTACGTCCGTCAATAGTGAGGACATATTAAACTGTCAACCATTTTATGATCAAGACTAACCGCCCCTTATTCCATTTGAAGAAGCACACGTGTCATATCAAAAAATTCGGACGGAAATCTGTAAGGCGCCATTAAACAACTGAACCAGTGTTTGGAAATGAAAGTTTCTTTAGTTATATGACTTGCCACTGAATGGTCGGAAGTAAAGCCCAGTAGCCTTTGGGTTTTACTTCCGACCATTCAGTGGCAAGTCATATATCGAAAGTATTAGAAGCATTCAAGTTTGTAAAAATTAAGTAAAAATGAAAAAAAAGTAAAAGCAAATAAAAGACTACAAGAAGGAGCAGGTGTGGAGTCTTCCCGTAAGAAATTTGGTCCCAAGTCAGTGCGCGGATCATACTCCACGAGCTCACGGCAATAGTTCGTGTCGATTTCTTAATAGTTGTAGTATTAGAACTTGGTGCTGAAGCAGTGCGCGGATTAACGCCACGGGCTCATCATAATCATCGCCAATTTCCCTGTCTCATTCTGCGGATCCTTATTTACCTACCCACCAGGATATACCATCTTTGGTGTCTTTGTAAGTCGTGGGTGGTTGGCCTGTTGTCTCATAGCGGCTGCCCGTTGCCGTCTGCTAGTTGCGCGAATTTACGAGTACGATACAATACGCTGAGACCTTCTAGCTTTCGAGGAGGTGCACCTTAATGGAAATGAAAGATTTTATGGTAAACATTAAACATTAATAAAATCGTATTTCCATTAACATCTTTAGTTTTTCTTTTACTTTCAGACCTTCAAAACCCAGGCTAAAAAATAGAGGTCGTCTTGAAAAATATTACCGGAGGAATAATCCTCAACATTATTTAAAGGCCAATTCAAGTGCAAGAAAATTACTTAATTGCGCCAATAATTCGCATCTCCCCTTGGGTATCAAAGTTGCGATAAAAATATTCAGCTCGACCACTTTTTATGGCCATCCTTGTGCGGACTAATTAAAGTGCTCCCATATGACTTCTGGCCGACTTTTTGACCGCAGGCCGCGTGTTTGATGCCCGCCCGTCAGCCCGGCGGACAAGTCGAAATATTGTTAACAAGCCTGCAAAGAGCAACATGACTCTTGGAGCTTGGAGTGCCATGTGGAGTGCCATGTGGAGTCGAGTGTGGTGGCGCGGAGTGTCGGCTTAATCCGCGGAGATTACCAGACGACCGAGCGACACGCAACTGCGTTCGGCGCTTGGCTGCAGCTTAATTAACGCAGGCGCATGCCAAAAACCAAAACGACGTCCATGTGCAACATCGGCAACACCAACAGCAACACCAACGGCAGCAGCAACAACCCGGGCCTGAGTGTTTCGACTTAATCATGCGGCTCGGTGCCGCTCAAGCCGGTGTCATGTTGTCGGCAAATTAGTCAGGCTGCCAGGGCAAAGGCAGAGGAATCGTGATTTTCGGCGGCTTCGCTGCAGAGTCGCACAAATCGCAATAATTAAAATTAAAGCAGTCACTAAGTTATGCCGCTGCCTGGTTCCGCCTCCAGCCTGTCACGCACAAAGCTCTTTAAACAACGCCGAAGTGTGTGGGGTTGAATAACACATATTTTGAGGTGTACCATAAGATATCATACAGGTTTAGGGTTACGTAATTAAAAGATAATTAAATGATTTCAACGTATTTGATAATAAAGCCATTCAGACATCCAATTGCATGCATTTTACAATAATTTAATGGGTGAAATTATGTTTTGCTAACGATAATATTGGTTTTCAGCATCCAAGCTTGCTTCAAGTTGCTTAAAGCTTTTTAATTTGTTTGAGGTATGTTTATGATTATAGGGTTTATGTTGATTACAAATACACAAGTGGTTTCAAATATATTTGTTTAAATGTAAAAACATAATAAGCAAAATTTAATAGAAACCCGCTGTTCCCTGCCTAATTAGGAAAGTTTCAGTGTTCTTTAAGTCATGTATTTCACCTGCAGCATTGGGAAAAGTTTAATTCAGTGGCCGTGTATCCCGGAGATGCGAGGTTGTATCCCAGGGACTCGCAAGACAACGCCTCCCAACAACGCCGCCGCCCCCAAGAACGGCCTCGAATTTAATTCTCAGTCCCAATCAGGCCAACGCGTACGACATGTCATGTTAATTGGGCCTCTGTATTCATGTTCGCGGCACCGGGAGTGGGCCTGTGTGTTTGCCAATTGCCATTATGCTCATGTTTGCTTAATATGTGCCGCACAACACCCACCGAGTTCCGCTCGGATACGGCGAAGCCGGCGATTCCAGCGATTTCAGGCAGCACGCGACGCGTCAGGCCAATTAAAGCCAAATTATGGCAGCGCTTTTTTAATCACATGCATCGCTCCCCCAGCCCGTCTGGTCTGTCAGTCGTTCACTCACTCAATCACTCACTCACTCATTTGCCCATTTGCTCAGTTTCTCGCCTATTCAATCACCCGCTCGCTTGCTCATTTACTCAATTGGCGGTTTCAATTTGGCGCTGAAGATTTATAGGCGTGCCGGCCGCTAATGTGCCAAACAGAAAATTAAATACACAGCAAAGAGTTTTCCCAAAACTTCGTATTGCCAAAATCATTCTTTCAATAAAAATGCCAAAATTACTGTCACTTACCGTTCAGAAGAGCTCTTTTGTATCTTTGAAAGGTTACCTTCTGATTCAGTAAAGTAAAGTCAACATCTTCTTTGTTAACATTACTTTTTTGGAGGTTTGTTTTAGAGTTTACCGAGTTGAAAATTTGATGTTTACGAGTATACCATGTAACACCTTAGGGTACAAACGGTTCAAATGTATATAACAGGCAAAAGGAGACGTCTCCGACCCCATTAAGTATATATGTATATTCTTGATCAGCATCAACAGCCGAGTCTATATAGCCGTGTCCGTCTGTCCGTCTGTCTCTCTATCTGTATGTATGAACACCTCGTTATCGCAAATGGTAAGAGCTATAGGTGTAATACCTTATGACCCACCCCTTCCCACGGCAAACGGCATGCCGCTGCACATGCTGGGTGACGTCATTTATAAAAAAAAATTGTTTAAATGGTTGATAAAGAAAAGAGGTACATGGTATCTCGTTGTCGAGATATCTCCACAACAGCGTTCCTTCTTGTTTTATTCAGGTTCCATAGTAGTAGCCTTGGGGTTTTACTTCCGACCATTCAGTAGCAAATCTTATAACAAAAGTATTAGAAGCCAAGTTAGAAAAAACAAAAAATGTCTGAGCTAACAAAAGATTACAAGAAGATGCAGGTCGAACTAAATGAAGATGCCGAGCCTCCAACGGCTGAATCAAATCGCGAGGTCCAAGACCGTCAGGCAGAGGACGACGACGAGCTCAATGCGGCTATGATCAAAATGGGACTATCTTTACAGACAAGGGAGTATAAAAGAGGAGACAGCTTAATTGATTTGCTCAATGAGATTGTGGATTGCGCTAAATTTTCCACGGATAATGAAAGAGCAAAAACGAAGCTCTGCCAGTTTCTTCTAAACGAATTGGACGCAATGGACTTCACTGAAGGCTCCGAAAATAATTAATTTTGATCTTTCCGTGACGAGATAATTTTTAAAATTAAATTGATGTTAGAAGAAAATTTTTAGGCCAAAATAGCTAAGTACAACACCTGGATTCAACGAAACAAATAGTTATACAAAAACACCAAATCTTTCGTTTGTTTACATTTAACTTCGATGTAGGAGTACTTATCGGGTCGAAAAAAGATAATTACAACACCCGGATTCAGCAAAAAAATATTTTTACAAGAAATATTTCTTTTTGTACAAGAAATGACATATATAAATCTTTTTCTGAATCCGGGTGTTGTCACTAAATTCAAACTTTTCGCAATAAATGTTTTTGGGCAAAAAAATTTAATCACCACACTCGGATTAACGGAAACTGTTATACAAAAAACATCAAAACTAAATTAAAAAGTCATTGATATATTGATTTATAATGAATATATAAAAAATAAATTGTATAATGTTGCTTAATATTCATTGTTTATTGCCAAACCAGAGTTACTAATATATGAAGTATTATTTGGAGGATTATCAAAATATGTTATGGGTTTTCTATTTTAAAAACTATATACATAGCTCTTCCTGTTTCAAGATATAAATAGAGGCCATTTGCACAGCCAATATTTTTGTTTTATTTGCATTGTTTATTTTCAAACTAGTGTTACTATTTTATGAACTATTAATAAGAGAAATATGAAATATATTTGTTCACTGTCTGCCTTACGTTTTCCTTCGTTATTTGGACATTCCTTCCTTGTTTCTTTGATTAAAATTTGCGTTATTTTGGGCGTTAATTGCTACTGTCAACAATTTTGTTTTATTAGGGTATACCATGTACCTTAAGATACAAATGCTACTTGTATATTAAGTTTGTGCAATGTATTTAACANTTTTGATTTCGGAAGGTACAGAAATGTCGAGCATCTAGTTGGCATAGTGTTCAGTTTTCGTGACAGTCGGAACCCAAGCTCAACAAAACATCAGTATCCACCAATCGTCTGACCCGACAACATCTAAATTTTTCTGTAGTCCCAGATATTTGTAAAAGAGTACATAAAGTAAGTAAATGAAAACAAAGTGGAGAGAAAAAAATTTGTTTTTCCTTATTTAGATCCATCATGTGCTGTGGACCATGTGGACCCTGGACGAAGACGACCAGCATGACCTTGTTCTTCATTAATCAAAGAGTTGCAGTCAAGAGTTGTTCACTCTACGGAAAACAATGTTGAAGACCATCAAACTGATTAGCGAAGGATATATGCCGGTATTTGTGTGGGTTCCCTGCTTCGATGAGCGTTATATGAAGGTCAGCCAGGCATCCCAAGAATACCGGGGTGACGCTGATGCAATGCCAGTTTTTTCCACCTCGATTCAAATACTGCAGCAGTCTGGGAAGACCATAGCTGACATCTCCGTTGCTGGCTTCCACGGACAGGATATGGCTTTTCATACCATGTGTGATTAGGTATCAAATGATCAAAAAATACAATGACAGAAATTTCCACAAATGACACATTACCTAATGACACATGGTATGAAAGGCCACATCCTGTCCGTGGAAGCCAGCAGCGAAGATGTCGGCAATGGTCTTCGCAGACCGCGGCAGTATTTGCATTGAGGGGGACAAAACTTGCATTGCTTCAGCGTCACCCCGGTCTTGGGATCTCTACCCGATCTTCATATGACGCTCATCAAGGCAGTGAACCCACACAAATACCGGCAAATATCCTTCGTAAATCAGTTTGGTTTTCATTTTTTTTTTTTTCTTCCCCTAAAGTAAACAACTCTTTGCTGCACCTCTTTGATCAGTGAGGTTGCTACGTCCATTTGTACCTTAAGGTACAAATCGATGTGCCCTGGACCGTGCGAACCTTGCTGTGGCCCTTGTGAACCCTGCGGCGAACCTTGTGGACCCTGCTGCAGACCTTGAAGCCCCTACTGCGGACCTTGTGAACCGTGCTGTCGTCCATGCTGCAGTCATTGTGGTAGTCCTTGCTGTGGTGTGTGCTGCTGCTAATATGTTGTTAGGTTAACGCCAACGATGAAGAATACAGCCATATCACTTGCATGATAAGGCCAACCAGGTGTACCGCAACGGAATTATATAAAACAATTCATAATAAACCGATATCATATACCGGATTATGCTCTGTTTTTTTATCTTTGTGTTTTATTACCATTTGTACCTTAAGGTACATGGTATATTAAGTTTGTGCAAATGTATGTATGCACAATACATACAGAAGTGCATGTATGGGTGCACGTGCTAAGCTGAATTATTTAAACAAAAAAAAGAAATGGTTTATAAAGAAAAGAGGTACGTGGTATCTCGTTGTCGAGAAATCTCGACTACAGCATTCCTACTTGTTTATATCCGATCTTAATAAAACTTGGCACATGGCTCGCTATTATATTTTTGCGTTGACCATTTTTATTACCACAACGGACATTAATACTTTGCAACGAAAAACACTATGTAGCCTGTCATTGAATATTTCAACAAATATAGCCGTGTATCACTAGGTTCTTAATAATTTGTAGGTTACTAAATTTGTTACTAAATTTTCTCCCTGTGCAATGTTAACCAAAAGGCCAAATAAAAAGCGCAAATGCAGATACGTAGAGCAAATGCGGCTCTTGCCGGCGGCACGCGTTTTTAAGAGACTTCCAAACGGTCGCAGGAGATCAAAGCCAAATGGCCGACAGCCACGAACCCGATTTAAGTTGGTCTTTAACGAGATTTCGCTTTGCAGCAGCCGGCCATAAACGAGTATGCGACAAGTGGGAGTGGGCCAGGCCCGAAAGCCGGGCCCGACATAATTAGAAAAATGCAAGCCGACGAGGCCGTGGCGCCAACGTTTAATTCACAGCTCCGGACGGGGCCGGGGCACAAATCACTCAGCTGTCAAACGCTTGTTTTGATTAATTTGGTGTTAATGCCGCCGACCGCACAAATCCTGCACCGTTCGATCCGTTCGGCAATTAATGCGGTCCGGCCGGTCTTTGGTCTGCGGTCTTCTGGGTTTTCGGCTTGTCCCAAACTTGGTCATGGAGCGTGAAAAACGCTCCGAGCAGCTGAGGATGCGACTTGTGTTAATTGAAAGTTTTTCGGGCCCGGCCATATAAAGTTGGGAAGCCAAACTGCCCGCGCACTCTTACACACGACTGCGATTTCGATTTGGTTGTCCGCTGATAGCCAAAATGTTGCCAACTCGCCTGCCCATAAACGGCAGCACACGCGTCGTGTGGCAGATGGCAGGACGAACGCCGCGGAGTGGCAAGAATCGGTGGCAAGTTTCGCTTTTGGCTCTTCGCATGGGTCTCTGGGTTTCGCTTTCCATGTGCGCGCCACATCATCAGGCCAAAAGTAAGAGGTGTTTAAAATGCTAATTTGGGCAATGCCACCAACTGAATCACGTACAGTTGTCTCCATTTCTCACATGACTAATGATGCTTGTTTTTTCCGCCTGGACCAAAAGTTCAGCTCACTAACAAGCCCAAAATGTGTCTGTTTGGCAAAACATTCGAGTCTCTTAATTTATTAAATGACAAATTGTGTTTAGCTTTGCTTTGGGGGAAGGCTTTAACATTACAAGGCTCTTAATTAGCGGCTGCTCTGAATTAAATTTAAATTGTATTGAGGCAGAAATGTAAGTTTACTACTGCGATTCTGAGGGTGGCATTTACTACCTTTTCAGTAAGCTAGCTCTAAAACTTGTGACAGCTTGTGGGACTTAAACTGGAATATCCAAGGTTTTATTCGGCTCGTTTTTGCCACTTCATTTTGACAATATTTTATGTATTTAATATGTTTTATATCCAGCCTTAAATGAAGCCACCGGCTCTCGTGTATGCAAATAACTTTAGATCCCTTCCCACTCGAAACCATCGCCCCATCAACGCGCTTGTGCAGCTGTCACCATGTGCAGCTTCCTGGCCAAAAGCGCCACTGGCCATGCCCGCCCCCGGGGCTAAAGCGCCAAAAATTTGCTATGCCAAAATGTCAAAATGTCAATTCGAAAACGTTTAGCAGAAAAAGTCTGTAAAGAGGGAAAACGCAGCAGCCAAATGTTGGCTACGGCAAATAAAAAAGAAACAAACTTTTTGGCCATTGAATGGCCGGCCAGTTGACCAGCCAGTCAGTTTGGGAGTCATGCATATATAAACGGATATATGGGTGTATATATAAACATATATACTCGTATATCTGGTGGCAGGCGTGTCGCTGGCAGTCGCTCAAGCGCTGGTCAGGTGTGTAGGCTCGTTTGTCTGTCACTCGTTACATTTGCTTACCTTTCCTTTATGCAAATGCGGGTGAATTTTTGTTGATTTTGTTTGGCTGGCGTTTAGGCTGCTGTTGCATAAACTTAAGGCTGGACCAGAGTCATTTTCCCGACGTCGTTTTCCTATCCTAATACCAGCCTCATTTCCCTGGGTTCTGTCAATGGGCCCCCCACAAGATGCCTGGCAACTTGCGTCGTCTGCCTGACAATTGTACGACATTTCTGACAAATGCTGCCGACACAAAACTCTTTTTTTTTTGTGCTGTTTTGCCCGCTCAACTTTTTTGAATGACGGACAGGCTCTCAGACATGCATAGGCAAAGCATGTTGACAGATCAGCAAGAAAAAAAATGTATAAAATAATCAAACAAACCAAAAATACTTGAAAAAAGTGTCTTTTTTGGGGGGTAAATTGTATGCATTGTGTGAGTGGTAGCAGCAAACAAAAATAAATTATACACCCAAGCTATTTCGACAAATTCAATGGGAAAAATCTGCAATTTAAATAATGCTAACTGGCATTTTGAAATTTAGCTTATACAGAAAACCATCTTGGACAGATGTTGCATCATGCTCTGGGTCTCTTGGAAGATAAACAAAATATTTCTGCAAAGGCGTGTCCCAGAAGCAGTTGGACAAAACTTTAGTTTATTTCAACAAGTGATTAAATATAGAGAGAGAGAGCGAGTAATCCAAGCCCTTTATTTTATGGCAATTTAACCAATTTAGTTTACACTACAGCTGGCATCGAAAGTGTTTGGCATGCAAACGAAACATATTCGGTCCAACTTTCCAATCAATCTCAAATAACCGCCGGCAAATTCATAAAAATAATCAAAATTAACACATAAATAAAATACGAACAAGCCAGCACGTAAGTCAAGACGGAGTCGAGACGTATACATATAATGTACATATACTGTACATACCTTTACATACGCACAAAGCAAATGAATTCAATTTCGAATGAAAAATGGCGGCAATGATGAAGATGGCGACGGCGGCGGCATCGCAAGTGCGTGCCTGTGTGATTGGTGGCCGGGCGGGGGTGGGAAGTAAGGAGGAAAAATTCGAGGAAAATCCAACGGAGGGAGGAAAAACTTTATTAACATTTTTCGCATGCTGCACGTGCAGCATTTGTGTGGCAGGAACCTCGCGTATTTCGCGCTCTTTAATGAAGTTTCATAAATTGTGAAAATCGAACGTTAATCAAATAAGGAGCGAAGGTGGCGCCTTAAATGGCCGCAGCGAAGCGACAAACTGCAGACGTGGCCAAAGGAATCTGTCAATAAATCAATTAGTGTAAAATAAATCAAAACGCTCGCCAAACGGAACGGAACAGCGAAATAGTCGTACCAAACGATGCACGCGAGGGCGCTGCGGTGATGTTTCTATCAGGCCAATGCGTCACTGGAAACCGATAGTTGCGGTCTTAATTAATTGCAACAAATTTATGTTTGACATGCTGCAGCGGAGGCAGCGAAAGACAAAGCAAAAAATAGAAACTATTGCATTAATGGTGGCCCAGAGCCACAATTAGCCCAATGACACAGCCGACACGATGCCTCGGCTCATAACTCATGACGTTTTGAGGTTTCAGCCCCGTCGCTGTGGTTTTTCAATTGGCAGCACAGTCCGCGCCACCCGTCCTCTACTCTCATTTAATGGCTTTAAAACATTATATTTTCGCTTCCTTGGCAACTTCCGGAACTTGCATCGTAGTTTCCAAGCGTATTCAGAGCCTAAAATATTTGATATAAATAACTTCTAATCAGCTTAGCACTAAATAACAAAGTGAAAAGCTAAACACAAAATAAATATAAATAAATACAAATGTATGCATCTATTTTTAATAAAATAACATCAGTTTCCAACATTTTTTTATGAGTTTATTTTGGAGCTTGTTGTTTACGAGCACGCTCAAAATAAACACTTTGTTACCTTGCTTACATTTAGCACAAAACTATTTGTTTACATTATAATTTATTTTTACCTGCCTTGTTACCAAATTTTAATACTTTTCTTTAGAACAGACTTTTAGCCGGATACTGTCACATAGCCCGGCTAGCTCAGTCGGTAGAGCATGAGACTCTTAATCTCAGGGTCGTGGGTTCGAGCCCCACGTTGGGCGAAAGCAAATTTTTTATTCTTTTAATGTTTTTTTAAATGTGAATTAAATTTTCTATTTTTTTAAATATAATAATATATGCACGTAGGTATACTTATCAACGAATTTCTTTGTTTCTACCAGATTTTATCAATTTTTTGTATGTAACCTTTGTACATCAAATAACTTTGCCTTCAAATTATAAATACCAAAAAATTCTCATCAATTATTGCCGCAAAAATTTGTTAAAATAAATTAAGATTTCTGGACATACCCATAAAATTTTTTGTTTTAGAGAACATTCTTTTCAGAGTTGAAATAAAATTATTTTCAGGAGTTCAAGCGCAACCCGTCGTTCCTGGCGAACAATTTTGAAATTTAACCAATTATAGACATTAGTTCTGCCAAAAATTTCTAAAATTTAGTGTTAATATTGCTCCGAACAGCGTTTCTCTGTGCACGTGAAATGGAAAAGTGGAAAGTGGCAGAGCTGGGATGAAAAGCAGGTGAGCGGCAGCCACATGCCGAATTTATTTTGGCCACAATCCCGAGCTGCGAAGTTTTGCTGCGCTTTATCAGCTAAAAATTTGTCACAGCAAATAAAAAGTTTGGCTTTTTAGCCTTCACTTCCTTTGGCTTTTTGTTTTTCCTTAACCATCGCATCCCCGTCCCACGAATTTGCCTTTTAATCCGCCGAGCAAGAAATAAAGATAAAAAACTTGAGCTTAAATAAGTTTCCATAAAAGTGGTGCGCACCAAAAAAATTTAGGTGGGTTGTGGGGGGTGAAAGTGCTAAAGAAATTGTGAGTTGAAGTGCAGCAAAGTGCAGAAATAATAAAATAACAGAAAAGCAATTAAAAGCCAGCTGCTGGTGATTTGCCGGATTAGGGTCCAACATAGCCAAGGGCATCCGGGGCGACATTGTCGCTCCCAAACGTGTCGCGATAACCTTGAGATACAAGGAGATGAAAGGGCAGTCGCATAGAATCCTCGGGGGCGACTATAATGCCGCCAAATGCCGCAGCTCAACGCTGCACAATTAAAGCGTAAAGCTTTATGTAATTGCCCGAACAAAGTCGGCCAATGGGATAATTTGGATGCAGCTTTTTGGGACCAAAAAGGGGTTAGAGTAGCACAAGGAATTTTAGATTATATTTTACCGGGATAACCCTTGATTCTTCTACAAGTTATAATATTTTTACGGGTAAAAATTCATTTAAAATATGATTTTTCATATTTACATAGGCAAACAGCTGCTAGCTGCTGTTTGACCATGTTTCATTGATAGCTGCATTTGTTTTTCAGCTTTTCGCTTATATGCACTGAATAAATTCTCAAAATTCTGTTCGCAGATGCACTGGAAATGAAATGCAGACACTTTTAGTCCGGCGATTAAGCCAAGTTTAGTGGGCAAGTTGCTGACAGTCGGATATGTTTCGCCAACTTTGTTCAGGTGGAGCAAAGTGCTCATCCAGCTCCGCTTCGATATTCATCAGATGCTGGGAAGCTGGCGGACATTTTGCGTGGCCCGGTTGGCGAAAATTTCGCCGCGATGCTTATTGTTCTTGTTGTTCCTGTTGGACGGCAAAACTTTTGGCCCACAAAACCGCACACTCGCACCAGCATAGACATCGTTTTTGCATTCATGGCACACATGTTCCAACTCCACGATTTAGTTTTCGTTTTACGGTTTGAAGTTTCGCATTAAAAGCATTTCAGCCAGATAAATAGAGCAGCGCCGGGAGAGGGTGCGACAAAAAGCCAGCCGGAGCGTGGAAATGGATGGTGACTCCTCTGCCGGGCGGATGGCCGGCTCCCCGAGCGTCCCTTATCGCTGATATAGTCTTTATACCCGGTTCTAAAAAGGATCAAGGGTATACTGAATTCGTACGAGTGTATGTTACAGAAAGAAGGAAGCTTTTTCGACCGTATATTCTTGATCACCGTCAACAGCCGAGTCGATCTAGACATGTCCCTCCGTCTTTCCGTCCGTACGCCCGTATGAACGCCTAGATTTTGGAAACTAGAATAGATAGAGAAAAACAAATTCCACATTCAAAATTCTGTGATACCAATTCAGCACAAGTTTGTTTTGAAAATCTGCTACCTTCCTTCGCAACCCAACAAACCGCCAAATTCTGTGGCGTCCGCAATTTTAGCTCTAGAGATATTAAATTCAGATATTACATGGGTAGAGCTAATATCTATCGGTGTTACGAAAATCAGCCGCTTACGCCCACTTCCGTCCACGAAAACCACAAAAATGTGTTGCGCCCAAAAGCTGCTACAAAGAAACATGACTTCCACCTTTCATACAAATTAGAAAATTGTAATGCTAAGTAATGGAAAAACATAATTTATTCAAACCCGCAATATTAATATAGGTGGAAACTGAGAACCGGGTATTTAAAGTCGAGACACTCGACTATTATCGCTTCTACTTGCTGTTTTTGTCCCGCTGCCAGAGTTATAATATAATTTCAGCTGTGAGTTCTGCTCGTGGAAATAACTCAAATTAAAGTTTTTATGCCTATGGGGCACACACACACCGCCGCCATCTTGTTTTTAGTTTTTGGATAAAAGTTGCAGGCACGAACGGGACACCCAGACAAACATGGCCAAGAGGCATGCAGGAATTTCTAAGGATATAATAACTGCAAAGAGGAGCAGTCTCTCACTAAATTTAAGGACTTAAAGCCAGTTTATGAATCTGTTAATTAGACATAAATATATAATGTATGCTGCGTTAATCAGCGGAATTTTTGAACATCATTTCAGAGAAATTCATTAAATTAGCCAGCTCATTGAGGTAATATGCAAACACTGATGCGATTATTGAGAGTGCTTTACATATATTGCCCAAATATATCTTTGATAGGTGAAATAATTGCTAATCCCTGCTTATTTAAGCCCTGTTAACAGCGGTTTAGTAATTTAATGCAACCGTGTGGGCCATTTAACTAATGATTTAATTTTCCCGCTCACTAATCGCCGGGTAAATGCATTCAAATTATGTAATAATTCTACCCGCATCCATTATCCCAACATAGGCTGAACAATTACGGAGGCAAGGCCTGGGAGGATGCATTTAAACTATTTCAAAGTGGCCTCCGTCTCGAGCCCCTTGGTGGGCCTCGTCAGCACTCTTTTTTGGCAGCATCAATACGGCAAAGTTTTGGCCAGCCAGCCATCCAACCAACCGACCAAAACAGCAACACACTCTTGGCCGGTCGGGCCCAAAAATTATGGCAACACTTTCGTTTTCCCCCCTCTCAGAGGTTGGAAAATGCCCCGAGAAGATAAGAAAATGTATGGGAATACTGCACGGAAAAATAACAATGCTCGATTAATGCAAATAAAGGGGATTTCCCGCACAATGGAGTATTAAAGGTTGAAAGGATTTTATACATGCTAAAATGTTCAACAAGTAATAAACAAGCATTCGAATTTTCATAACATTCCATTGATTGTTTACATGGCAAAGTACTAGTACACTTTGTATTGATTGCATCAATAATAGCGAATCGCTTTTACACATTTTCATTGGAACAATGCAATTTAATATTTTTCTGCGTGTTGAGGTTGGCGGAATGTGGAAATGCAGCCAAACCGCAACTATGTGGCCCCCATAAAGTTGAGCCGTCACCAGAGGAGTCTTCTTTGCTTGCTTGCAAAAGTTTTTTAGGGCCAGCTTGTGTTTATAAGATGGCCAAGCAAGCAGCAGCAGCGTTCGGCTATCAGTTGGCCAGAACTTTACTGCTTACGTTCATCATATTTACGCGAGAGTTCTGCTGAAGGAACTTTTCCGGCAGCCAGAGACCCAGATACGAGTACCACGGCCAGGCGAATATACTGCAGCAAACTGCAGCGATTGCTGTCAGCTGCATGGCTCCCGGCGGCCACCACTTGAGACTCCTTTTGAAAATTGTCCAACAAGATATCCCCACAGCCCCCACACCACCTCGTTCGGCACCTCAAAATGCAGCCCCCATCGGCCCAAAGGACATTGCAACAACTGACTGATAAATGTCGCTGCTAAGGCAGCAAATACGACTGAAAACATTTCCTTATTTCCTGCCCGTCCGCCGTCCGATGTCCGCTGTCCGCCATCCGATGTCCTCTGTCCGGCGGCCGACTTTTGCTACAGGAAACTTTTAGACCAAAAAGGAAACCCAGAGCAGCGGAAGGCATTCTGGGGAGGGCCCTTTTTTATGCAAGTCATAGAAATTTACAAGCCCCAGTGACAAGGACGGTTAGTTTATGGACGCGCCGCTGCCGCAGGGATGACAATTTGGCGGCATCCTTGAAAAATGAATTAGAAAATAAAATGCAAGCAATTTGGCAAAACTTCTAGTTTGGCTAGTTAATTCTTCTTCAAATATACTTAAAACTTTTTGAACTTACGATTAAAAGCAGCTGTAAACTTTGCAATGCAATTTTAGAGCTAAAAGTTTGATTAAGTGGTGGAATTACTCCAATTAAAATCAAAACTCACATAAAATTTTATGGTTATTTTACAAGCCATTTGAATGCTCAAATGCTGGTAATAATCTCTAAGTTAAATCCTCTCCATTTTCTATACAAATTACGCTTTTAATTTCAATCAATCAACTCAACACATTTATAATCGTTTACAATATTGACCTAGTAATCAGTATTTATTACAAAGCAAGCCAATTATTCTGGAAAACTAAAAAGGGAACACCCAAGGCCATCGCTGGGGCATCACTGCCTGGGCGTGGGACATTTTGCTGGGGAAAACTTTGTTACATTGGCATATGCAATTGGGTTTGCTGCACATCCTGTCGACAGCTTGGACTTGCCAAAGTTTTTGCCACTGTTAAATGTTTTCTACGTTTTTATGTCTTCGCCGCCGTTCGTTTTTTCGGGGGATATATATTTTTTTTTGCTTGAGGCGGTCGGGCAAAGTTTTTAATGAATTTTATAGCAGGCTGCGGCGGTGTTAGGCAGTTTTCGGTTCGCAAGACGATTCAATCCAAAGAGCGGGGCCTGAGAAACTTGCGGCGAAACTTGCTGCCCAAGATAAGGGGCGGCCAAAGGTGCGGGCAGGCCAATCAAGCTAATCGGGCAGACATGCAGTATACACGGTCGTACACATATACCCTCGGCATATAGTACGATCCGACAGACAAACCGCCTGACTTTGATGGGCTGTCGTCGCAGCAGTTGCCGCTGCTGATTTCGTCGGTGTCGGTTTTAGGCATTAAATGCAACACATTAAAGCCGCAGGAGCCAGCACCGCTGACGTCTGACAAGCGCTGAGTCAATTACATGGTAATAAACTAATGGGCTTCATGTCCCCCATCAACGCCACTGCCATCATCATCGCTCAGGTCCGTCCCGTTCATTTTCCGCACTTGTTGAACCTCCCATGGCCGGCGAAGATACTCGTATAATTGGCCAAAAATGAAGCTAATTCGAAAATGGCTTTGGCTTAAGGGCAAAAGTTGAGGCCCGAACCTGACCCCAGTTAAATGGCAAAAGATCGGGGCAAAGTTTAAGAGAGAAAATGGGAACAAACGGGGTCAAATAAAATCAATTTACAAGTAAAACTTGACTGGTTTTTCGGTCAAGAAATATTCACTGACAGGAATTTGGAGGCAAATTAAGTAAGAATTTAACAAGATTAAACCTTTATTTTGTATTAATTTGAGGGACTCGACCTTGTTCCAATTCTACGCCTCGGATCTGCCTCAAGGCCCGCTCGATTATACAAAGCTGATAACTCATCAAAATAAAATATATAGTTTGTTTTCAAACAGTTCTCAATCGCTTTATTGTTGTTTTGGGACTAATCTGCACTTATTTGTGGACGCACTTGTTGATGTTGACCTTGTATTCCGATCCGTGGGGGCACTCTCCGCGAATGGTACGGTCCGTGACGCAAAGATGACCCTCTTTCTTGAATTTGGCAGGGCAGCTATCAGCCGAAACAGCCACGGCGAAAATGGCCAAGATCAAGACAGCGAGCCAGGAGAAGTTCATGTTGAAATGCTGCAAATAGGTTGAATATTTTAGTTGGTTCCTTCGTCAATCCAAACAGTTTGAATTTGTTAAAGAATGGTACATTTTTGACAGAATTCTTGCTAGCTTCAACCTTTTAAATACAATTTATGGTCTGTAATTTCTATACATTTTCTAGTTCGAACAAAACCTAAGTGAATGGTAACCCTAGTTTTATATTTATTTTCCTTGAGTTTACTTGAAGAATTAGTTAACTTTTTGCTTTGTGATTTGTTTTTATTAAAATTCAGTTGGTTGTGATTATTAGATTCACTTATTTGATGTTCTTAGCTGCCATTATAACATTTATAAACTTTTCCATTCAAAAGTTTCAACACAATTACAAACTGAAGCAACAATTTGAATTATAAATCAACATTCAAAGTTGTTCACTTGTTTTGGACCTTTAAAACCTTCAATTTCTAAAGGGACTGCACACTTACTTTATGTTTTCACTTTTGAGAGCAAACTAAATTGATGCCGCCCCGATCGCGGTTTTTATAGCCGCCTGAAAGTCTCTATCGCTGGACACACGTCGAACCTTTGACACAATTAGAGGCATTTAAGGTTACGCTGATAAGGAGCAGTCGGACAGGGGGGTTGGGGCTGCATGGAAGGCTTGACACATTTGGGCCCGGATGCCTGTCTTCATCATCAAAAGGAAGTGTTGGCAACAGTTCGCGGCAACAAAAGCCATTTGCATGGGGTCGAATAAGCGCCGAAGTAGGCGTGAAAAACCTGCAACGATGGTGTTGCGATGGCAACGTAAAATTCCAAGCGGAGCAGCTGACATCAAATTGTCATGGGGACAGGTGAGCGAGGTGAGCACCCGAGGTGGCACTGGCACTTTTGGCATTGTCCGGCCCAACAATGGACCCCACAAGGATCGGGGGCGCCTACCTGTCCGGCTACCTGGTTGCCTGCCTGCCTGCCTGTCAGTTGCAGGAGCACAATGGGCAGGTCTCCAGCACACAGGAACGGGAACGGCAGGTCTCCAGCGCTTTTGTGCGTTGAGCATATGCCATTCATATACAATTACGGTCGCAATTTTCGATAGTTGCAAGATGCGGCATTCGAAATGCGAAATATGGGTGCAGAGTGCAGTGGAAGAAACCGTTTACCACTCCGGTCCTTTCACTGAATCATGGAATACATTTTGGTGCCAAAGTTGTCGGCCAAATGTTCAGAAACCGCATTTGTAAGCAGCAATTAAAGATCCGCAGCTTTCCTTTTGTTGAAAGCGATTGAAGTTGCCTCGTTTTGACATTTTAGGTAATACAATTTTAGGTAATAAAAGGTTGTCCCAAATAGGGGGTATATTTTTGGCAAAATTTGCTATAAGGTTAGCCAAAGTCAAAGCCTAATTTCTATACAAAATAATTGTAATTGATAAATGTAATGAAGTTATTCTATCAGAAAATACCAAGAGGTTTTTATTATATTTTTCTTTAACAACTACCCCTTGTTTTATTGTTCAATGCAAATAAATATAACAACGTATCCTATGATACTCGTACATAATTCCGTTTTCAGAAAGCTTGTAATTGTCACTACAAGCAAAACCTCAAGAGGCCAATCTGTTATTTAATTACATAATTTAGAAACCTAGCTTACTATCTCTTTTCAAGTCAAATGTCAAGAAATAGAAGCCCGAATTAGCTAGACTGAGATTATCGTCACTTTGGTTCGAAATAGCAAGCAATTAAATATAGAATTCGGGGTTTTCCAGCTGATTTCCGCGCTCCACAACCACTTGGAGCACTTTCGGGGCGCATAAATCAGATGCTAACGAGCCATCAAGTTTCACTGCGAGTTTCAGTGCAAAGCAGTTCAATATTTGTGTGTTATAGTTGCCATTTGACGTACGACAAACTGTTTTCGAAGGTGGCCACTTCAGAGGAAAAACAGAGCCGAACGTGGTGGGGCACAGTGCGTCATAACTCACTCAGCACTTGGCCGGGACTCGATATGGTTGCGTGCGACTTCTTCACTCGGCCGGCCGGCCAGTTTGGGCCAGTTTGGGTTTTGGGCCAAAGCTTTGGCTTGTCGGTTGTCGTTCGGCTCACTGGCCAGTTGGTCATGCCTTTGGCTTTGAATTATTGATGGGCGTATTAGGAAGATTAATGTGATGAGCTGTGGGCCACGCTGTAAGTTTTGTCGTTGGTCATGTTAATGTCTTCATTGTCGGCTCCAAGTCTTACCTCTGCCGTAAGCTTCGCTCTTTTTTTCTGGGCATTGATGCGTGTTTTTGTGTGGGCGATGCTTGCTAGTGAATCACTTCGATTGAACACCACAGAAAACAGCAATAACGTTCATCACTCTCCGACTCCTCCAGGATTTCCTTCTTTTTGGCCAGAATCTGAGTCCGAGTCTGGGCCCGGGGTCGATTGGTCATTTTGTCGTTCCTTTAAGGTGAGCTCTCAATTCTGTTAGCCGCTTTTTCGGTTGCATTGCGCGTCTATAAGCCATTTTTCTTCCCTGCCCCACATGAGTTTTAAGCTGTGTGTAATTTATTTTTATAGCCGTGTTGCCGACGTAAAGATTGCAAATATGTAGTTGGCCAATCCTCGGGTTGCAAGGCAAGCGATCTAAGAAATCACCACTATATAAGGGTGTCCACATTTTCCTCACTTAGGGTAAGGCGGTGTGTAATAAAGTGCGTCAAACTCTTTGCTTTGCATAGGCTTTTGGGCAAGCTACAAGTGGTATTCGTTCGCAATGATTTTTCCACCCAAGGGGTCTTGGAAACTTGGAAAACTTGAAGAAACAAGTTGTATTAGCTTGGTGAAGTTTTTGGAAAACATTAGGGGTTAAAATTAATTGAAAAGCTGAACTGTGCTGCAAGTTTCAACTTTTGGTTTCAACCTTAACATCTCTAAAAGCCATAATATTCGCAGACAACGATTTTTGATGGCTTTCCTCAAATAGCGCTGCATTATTGCACCCACGAACGGTGGGATTCGTTTTTAGCCATTAAACCAATGCTCCTGCCCGGCTTGCCTGATTTTCCGCCCAGCGGGTCCACTGGCAACCTCAGACATTGACTTTGGTGAAATTGTGGCACGCCGAGCACATTTTGAAGCTCATCAGTAATACAGTTACCAAAAGGGCCGGGGGTGGTCACAAAAGGGACGGAACGGGACGGGACGGGGCAAGTGGCAAGTGGCAGGAACTGCTGGTGCAGACTCAAAGCCAAAGCCAAAGCCAAAACCGAAACCAATGTTGATTTTATTGCTTGCCGCAATGTTTTTAACTTTTGCAGGAGCAAAGCCGCCGCCGCAGCCAGCGCCGCTTTTGCTGGTAATGTTGCACAGAGATATATTTTTGAATTGGAAACTTTGAAATTAAAATAATTATGGAGCAGTATGGGGAATTACCTATCCCAGAAACCTTTTCCTAAATCACTTAACTACTTCTTTATTTTTATATGCCCCTGTCGTTGCAAGTGCCAGGGCTTTTCTCTTTCTGTAAGCTCTGAAGTTCCCAGGGGTGTAGGCAACTGTCGCGTTGCATGTTGCTGCTATTACTGCAGCACAGTACAGCATTTAACCACTCGGGCAACAAGGCAGCCAAACAGGCAACAGCCAGACAACCGCCGGCTCGCAGGTTCGGGACGGGCTGAGACCATGAGGCCATGGCAAAACGTGCTGAGTTTTCGTAATTAGTGCACAAGAGTGCAGCAGCCTGGTGGCCACGTGCAGGGGCAGGCAGGGTTCTGGGAACAGGGGAGTTCCCGGCAGCAGCAGGGGCAACGCAAAACACTCTCCAGCCGCCGGAGCACGTTTATGTGGAGCTCTGCAGCAGTGGAGCTGCTTTTCGGCCTTTCGAGTGTGACATGGCAGTGGCAATGCCTGCGTCATCTATCGCCTTTTTGTGCGAGTGCTTTCCCCGAGCTCTGCCCCAGCACCGCCAGCAGTTGGGTTAAGTAAGTTGTTAGTTGTTGGCCGCGTTGCCGTTGCGCGTTTGACACACAAGTTGTCGCCTTTAAGCCACAGCCTGGCCGCGGATATTGAATCCCAAATGAGATTTTCTCCAACTCTGGGGGAGGAATCGCTTGAGCAAAAATTATGTAAGAAATTGCTGGTACCAAACTTTTTCTGAGCCACCCAAAGGCCAAAGCCAAGGACAATATATTTGATTTGATTTCTGAAAGGCAAGGTTTGTTTTAGAATTAGCTGATCATCTTGGGTTTGCTACACGTTCCTTAAAACTTGTCTTAAGCCTCAAGCTGCTAACTTTGGTTTTAAATAATATTTAATACTTAATAAGATTAACCTTTAGTTCCCGATGCAGTGCACCGAATTAGTAAATATTCACTGCTAAAAACGATTGCAACTGATTTTCATTAGGCACTTCATTAAACAGTTTACCATTACCACTTTTTACTCAATTATCCTTTGAAAAAACCAACTTTAGTCGGTTTAAATGCAAATTAAGCTTTAGTTTGAAGCCATCAATAGATAGAAATAATATCGGCGGTATAGTTTTACAACTTTGGAGAAGCCATGACAATCAGCTTTTTATGTCCGGATTTCTTTTTGTTTTTTGGGGCCTCGCTAACGACATTGGCAGGCAGCAAACAGTTTTCAGCTGCCATGGCCTTAATTTTACTGATTATGGCAGCGGCAACCAGGCAAACTTTTGGCCATTAAAAAAGATTCGTTTTAATGAGTTTGGCAGACAAGGCAACACCCAGCCCCCCCACCGACTCCCAGGGACCTTCCCCCATTTTATCGGGAGAAAAACTGTCGCTGTTTATCTTTCGCCGGTTGGCAGTCAAAATGCAGCCCAAGGTCTGGCCCGAACTGGACCCCAGATGCATCTGCATATATACGCTATATACGCTATATGTTGTGACTACGAAATGTATACACAGCTGCGGTTAACCGCAGAAGGTTGATTTTTGCAAAAACTGTGACAAACAAATGCAGTGGAAGGTAAGAAACCCCTTCAAGCCATCAAAAGTATAATTAATTAATGGTTTGATGGCAGAAACAATTTCCTGTATTCCCGGAAAAGTTTATATTATATGAAAACGTTTCTTCGATACCAAATGATCCCTAAGGAAGATGGAAATTGACTTATTAAGTATCTTTAAGTTGTGTTGTTCTGTCTGTATCTATAGCGTTGTTATAGTGTTATCCTTGTGATCCAAGTCGACTCAAATCATTTCTAGGCTAAAAGCTTGTCACTCACCTACTGAAAATCCTTCGAGAATTAAAGAAGCTGCTATTTTGTCAACCCAGATTGTCGATGAATGTGGAAAATCTGCATTTTAGTGCAATTAACATTTGCGATGGTTGCTACGGGGCTGTGTTGCAGCGGCTGTTCCATAAATCAGCATAAATTGAGTGCGCAAATAAAGTAATTGTCCTGCCTGTTCGGCAGCCGTTTAAGGCTTGTTAATTTCTCGGCCAACACCCGGTCCCGATCCCGGTCCCGGGCCAAGACTTTTACCTGACCCACCGAGCAGCCGCATTTGGCAAGTAATTTAAGAAGCCACTACTGACGAGGGCGCTATAAAATCACTTGTTCTGCTAATTGAAACCCCGTTGCAATTAAATTTGCCAGCAGAGGGAATACGGCAAAAACTTTCTCGCTGACGGGACTTTTATTTTTTTGCCCCTGATTGACAGCTGTCATGGCGATAACCGCAGTGGGACTTGTTTCCTTTTTGTTTGTTTTTTAGCCTGCCTGCGATTTTTCGTGGGTTTTTGCCCCAAAATGCAGATGCAACTGGCGCACTGCTCATTTTCTCACTGGCCTGGCTAACTTGGCTAATATAATTTCAATATTTTACAATAAATCGCAACGCCGCCAACGCCAACGCGCCGGACTTTCTCCGATTCTGGGAGATTGGAAGATCTGGAGACCGCATAACGGTCTGACAACAATTTGCAGTTCAACTCCTCGAGATCGTCGCATGAAAAATGCATAAGTGACGAAAAAAAAAGTATATATAAGATGCAGTCAACTGCCCAACAATGGAACTGGAGACAGAAAAGATACTGCTGACCGATTTGACCGTATATGGACTTGTTTACTCCTTATGTTTATTAGTCCAAGTCCAGTGCAGTGCAGTGGAGTGCAGTGCAGTGCAGCCACGGTCTCGGATTCAGTTCAAAACGCCTACTGACCAACTGACGGGCCATCTCTGGAGCCCCCACCCACGGAGAGGGGATCGACCGAGAGGGAATCGAGTGGGCTCCACCATGGAGCAGGTTATTGGTCATCGTCGGAGGCTGTTCCAGTGAAATTAAGTCATTTTTCAATGCATTGTATAAGCGAGCGCATGGCAAATAGCTGGAAGAGTTGCGAAATAAAAGGGAACTCGATTTATAGGTTGCCAAAATCGATCGGGGAAAAGTGCATAATCAGGGAGATTTAACTTATTTGCATATTGAAGAAATATCAGTTCTATATCAAATTTAAATAAGGGTTTTTTGGGAGTTTTTAGATTACGCAGGGCTTCTAAAATAACTCTGTAATTCGGATATTGACAAAAGTTTTAGGGGAAAATTAAACGGCAAGAACTATCTGAAAGAGAGACAATGGCATGAAAAACTTAGGGATTAACTTAAATATTTGGATAAACTAGGAAAAACCTGAAGGAGTGCTCAACTCACAAAATGTGTTCAACTTCAGGATCACCCCCAAATTTAAAATTAAATTTTATACGAGTGCTTCAAAAGCAAAAGGAGTAACAGTTTCAGATATTTATTTAGGATGTTAAAGTAAGCCATTTTATAAAATATCCGATGCATTTCTGCTTGCAACTTTAGATGCACAAGTTCACCCTTAAAGAGCAATTTTATCGTCGTGAACTTATCATCAATTTCCCCCTTAAACCATTTATCACAGTCTCCACCTTGACCACTTGGCTGTCGTATCAAAGTAAAACTAACCGCCCCAACACCACCCCCAACTCACACCCAGACACCCACACACCGCACACCCCACACCCCACAAGACGGTCGCACCCCTTCCGTTTATCGGGCCAACACAATTTTGTAGAGCCACTTTGGCCCATTTGCGGTTGTGTGGTTTTCAGCGGGGACAAAGCGATGGCCGCAAATATTTGCAAGATGGAAATTTTGTCCCGCCAAGGCACGGAGCCACCGATGTGGAATACATTTAAGACCAGGCTAATGACTCCCACATAAGCGGGAGCATGGCTATTTAAGTGAGTGAGCACCTCACCTGGTGGCCATTTAATTGACATAGATTTATGTGGGCCATGGAATCAATAATTACCAACAATCATGTGAAATCGCTAATTTCCACGTCGGGGCAATTAATTGAAATGGAAATGGCCGCAGGGGCCGGGCCCTCTCCTGGCAGCTAGGAAAATGGAAAATGGAACGGGGGAGGGCTCCACAATGATGTCTGTTTCAGGCATGTGCTTTGACTTTGCCTTTTCCGGGCCGCCCTACACTCCCGAGTTAATTAATGCGTGCAATTTAATAAAAGCATAAACGATACATTTAACCGACATCCCCGGCAAGCGAGCCGGCAATAAAATTAATCAAATAATTACGCTTAAGCCCCGGGCCCGGCAGCATTTGACTTATCAGCGTTCATAAACGGGACATTAAAAGTGGTCAAGAAAAGCAGCCCAAGACTTTCCGACTTCCCGGCCCTCTGGCAGCTCCTTCTACCCGTACTTTGGTTTCCTTTGTTTTTCCCCCGGATGAAACACTCGGCCCGCTGTTGTTCGTGCTGTTTTCAGTTGAGCGCAGCGAGGCATTTATCATTTTTAATCGAATGCGGAAACAATGGAGCGCGTCTAAGTAGAGCATCGGTGTGGGTGCTGTCGGGGATGGTGGGCGTGCGGTCGGCTGGCCTTCTTGGCATCCAAACTCGAAATCGAAGCCACAGCGCCAAGAAGGCCAACGAGCAGTGGCCAGGGCACTTCCAGCAGCGGCCAGTAAGTGCTCAAAACAAATCTATAATAATTTCTTTTAATTGTTGCTCTTCGGGAAGGAGGATACATTGGCAAAGCGATGGGCTTGGTGGCTAAAAGAAAACAATAGATTTATTTCTAGGGATTCAGGAAATCTAAGAATCTTCTGCTATATACCTACTCCTATAATAAACCAGCTTAAAACTTTGCTATCAATTTTCTCTTAGAACAATCAACAAATTCGATGCGTCTAATCTCCAATTTATTATAGACAAATTATAATTATATTTGGCATAATAGCAGCCGCAATCTTTAACTCATCGAACCAAAATCTTAACTATTCTTTTAAGCCATAAGAACATGTATCGTTTTTGAGGCTAATATAAACATATAGGACTGAAAGAATTGACTAAATCTACTATTTATTAATGAGACTTCTTAAAGAACTAGGATCTTCTAAAGAATATCCCCATAATGGATTAATTTAGAGAAAAACTTAAGCGAACAACTTCAAGATACCCATATTTTTGAGATCATTCATTATTCGACTTGACCTTTGTTGAAGAGCCGCCAAGATGCGGCAAAGATTTGCTCAATTTTTCCAACTTATCGGTGGGCCAGGGTCCCCGGCTCCAAGTGGGACCAAATGGAATCGCTGGCCGAGGAAAAGTCAGAAGCTAATGTAGCAGAAAATTACTTTATATGCACATGGCAGAGCTGCCGATAGATGGAGCCCGAGTCGCCTCAGAGTTGCAGGCCCAACCCGGCAAAAAGACCGCTTGAGCGGCAAATTTAATTTGCTTTAAATTGTTGTTAAATGCGAGCAATTGAAATTTATGCCAACAAAACAAAAACCGTGATAATCTGCAGCGACAATGCCGCGCCACAGCCTCCCATCAGCGTCGTCATCAATTTAGCCAGAAATCGGTGACGCCGTCGTCTGCACACTGGTCCCCCCCAAGATGTATCTCTAATTTGAATAAAGCATACATTATGGGATTGCCAAATATTCAAAATAACAAAATACTTGTTTTATCAGGCCATCTTAGAGCTATTATCGCGAGCTCATTAGTTGCCAACAAATTGATTCATAATCATTTGATTACCTAATGAGTCTGGAAGCATTCTTCTTTAATCAATTGATTTCCAATCATTTGATTATCTGCTGAATGTTAAATGAATTTATTGCATTTTCTGGGCATTTTACATTGTTTCGGCGAGCCCAACCCACTGTAGATTGGCTGCAATGTTTGGGGTTTCATTTGGGTTTTTATTGTACGATGTACATACTCGTACCTTAGGGTACAAATGATATATTAAATTTGTGCAAATGTATGTAACAGGGAGAAGAAGACATGTTTTGTTTATCAGGATTGACAGCCGATTCGATCTAGTCTGTCCGTCTGTCGTTCTCCGAAATGGTAAGAGCTAGAGATGTAATTCTTGTGGTTTTAGATGCATATAAAATATATGCATATTATGATGCAATATGTATTTTAGCCACGCCCACTTCCGCCTTTGAAGTTGGCAAGTTTTATAAAGATCGGACCAGAAATATTGATGATACGGCCTTTGCCAGTGTCAATTTCTGGTGAATGCCTGGTAAAAATGGGTACATGGTATCTCGATGTCGAGAAATCTCGAATACAGCGTTTCTACTTGTTATTTATTTACTTTTGGTGTCTTATTTTTTTGTTTGCAGGCTGCCGACGATTTGGCGCCGTCTGGGGCGCATGCGCGAATGTCCTTGTGCGCTATTTTCAGATTTTCAGTTGCCGCGACTCCAACATAATAATTTTATAGTGAAAAGTGAAGTAAAACAAATGCGACAAAGCCAATGGCGCAAATTGCCGACTGTCTGCCGAGAGCTGTCGGCCTGTCTGTCCGATTGTCTAACTTAATACGGCATGAAATGTCAATTGGGCTGGCAGTCGCCGGCACATTTTGTACCTGTGCAACCTGTGGGCCCAAACAGCCTCGCATAATCAAATTCAAAACAAATTTGTGCGATCAGTGAGAGAACTGTTTAGTACTCGAGTTTGAGTTCAGAGCCAGAGTCGGAGTACTATACATGCGAAAATTGGCAACAAGGCTGCGCCATTTGGAACTGGTTTAAAGTTATTGTCCATCTTTTGATTTTTCTTGGGCTGTCGCTGATGTTGCTGTTGTGTTTGGTGTTGCTGTCGGACATCGACAATGTCGTTGCTGTCTCTGGTTGGTGGCACTTGTCCGAGCCCGCTGCTGCTGCCTCTTGCCGCTCGCCGTTGTCTTTCGTTGTTGACTCTTATTGGCTTTTTGGCTCGGTGATTAGTAGGTCAGAGTTTTTCATTTCCAATTGGATATGTTGCACAAGCGGCGCAGGCACCGCAATCTCGCTCCGCCGAAAAAAAGGCAAGTGTGCGAGAGTGTGTGCCACCGCTGTTGGCCATATTAGGAAAGGGTACAGCTACAGCAGCCAGCCAACCAACCAACCAACCAACAATCGCCTATGACTGCACAGCCGGGGCAATAAGAACTACTCGTGCACTCCAAAGTCAGCAGCTTTGATTCATTCGAGGCGCTCGCCGGTTGTGGGAAAGTGTCTGTCCGGCTCAGCCGCCAATTGTTGGCATTGCAAAGGCTTCCCAAAATCTCACAAATACCTGTCAGTCAAATTGGTAGCAGGGAATTTGATGGGCAGGCGAGCATCGCAGCATCTCTCAAATGAGATGGCAAAACTCTGAAACTGTTATGCTGGTTTAGTCTTTAAAAAATAGAGTCTATTGCAATGTGTTTTATGGTAACAACATTGGTTTTCCTGACACAATTTAAGCCATGAAAAATGCAGGGAAAACAAGATCTAGAAGTATATCCAGTGGCTCACAGTTTACTTCAAGCACAGCCGCAGAACAACTTTAAGGCTATATATCAAGCGAACTATAAAATATATTAACAAAATTTAAACGCAGATTGAAAAAGCTAATATTTAACAAACCTTTTAGGTATTTATTTATTTTCTGGCATTTGCCAATATTTATTAATGAGATAATACAGAAAAAATATCAGTTTGTAGGGTCACAGCTTATTTCCACCACTTATAACAAAGTATTAAATTAAACGCAATAACAATATTGAAAACTTAAAAAATATAACGTATAATACTATAATTTTTGTGGCTTTATAAAGCACAATGAAATAATTTAATAAATTTGGCTTCAATCTATACAATAATCATCAGAAAATGTTGTAAAATTGGTAACTGTTGTTAGACGACTTTGAGCTTAAATTTTATTTATACATTGTTTTTTATACAATAACATAATTATATTTAGAAAAATTAAAGTATTTATATTATATTTAGATTACAAACCTTAATCAATTTAAATAAAAACGTAGATTTAAAGCCCTTAAGCATTTTAAAGACTACACTTCTAACCGAGCACTCCCACAATATTTATATTACGAAAATAGAAAACTCCAATAGCCATAGGCAACTCTTTTTGTATTTCATTTTATTTGTTGGTCAGCAAGACCAACATTATCAAAACACGTATATACGCGATTGTACCCCCGCAAAATCAGTATAAACATTTATTTATCTTACGAGCGGAACAACGCCCGGACCCGGTACGGTCCGGTCCGGTCCGAGTCTTACCTCGCCACTGGCAATGCCAGCGAGAAAGCATGAAAAACAAATACTCGTATAAAATTTTATATTTATTTTCGTTGGTACTCGTACTTGTGGGGGTGGCGCCAAGCCAGAGCGACTCAAAACTCCGGCTTGGTGGTGGCCTCCAAAGGCACAAAAATTCGCACGAGTATTTAACACCAAAAGCCAAATAGCACAACCAACAAAAACATTAACAAGCTGCACGGAAAGAGCAACAACAATAAAAAGGCGAAAAAAATAACAATAAAAGCAGATAATAATAACAGTCGACTGGCAATCAATTTGAAATTGAAACGCGCTTTTATTGTGGGTAGGTGGGTTGGTATTTTCCTATAAACGATATTATGGCCGTGCGTAGGTTTGTGCCCGAGTCTCACACTCCGTGACTATACTCGGACATAAAATTGTTATTTTTTTTTTTTTTTGTCTTTTTCGGCCAACAGCAATTGAAACTGATTATCTGTAATTAGAGCCGGCATCCCAAGGCGATGCTCGTTCGGTGCGGCGATGCTGCTGGCTCTTTTCCTACTAAAAATAAACTCTGTCATAATGTCAGAGCCATCGCAAAGAGTTTATTTATATATACTTTGATTGAATTTTAATGTGCGTAACTGCAACATCAAAGGCTGCTCAATTAATCAGCAAGCGGAGCGAGTGTTGAATAGAATGATTCTCATTTTATGCTAAGCACTTTGAGGCGTATCGCCGGCAATTGATCAGCACGACTGCAGTATCCGGCGATTTCTAAGGTTAATCTTTGGCTATACTATTATGATTACAGTTAGATATAAGTAAGAACGAATATAGTCGAGTGGAAACCTCGAAATTTCGTGTTTTGTGGGGTGCAGGGCCCGGAAGCCGATTTTTAAAACAAACTGGAGGTCTCACACCATTATGAATATGCAATTTTTGTTGTCTATCTACTATAGTCTCCAAGTTGAAACGGACAGACGGACGGACAGACAGACATGGCTAAATCGCTGGACTGTTGATTTTAATCTATCATATACACATATGATTTATGGGGTCGGAAAAGCTTCCTTCTCCCTAGTACTTTTTAAGAACCAGGTATAACAATAACAATATAACAAATTATATTAGCTTACGGAGAAGCATAAAACTACTAAATAAAACTATTATCCCTTTACCTTCAATAGAAGCCTTTTTCATAGAGTCCAAATAAATATTCTCACTTCAATCCATCAAAATTTCCAGCTCCGAAACAGAAAGCAATCGAATGTTGACCCACCTAAAAGTAATCACCCAAAAATTTCTCTGTCTTTGGACCTTGTATTGATTTGATTTTAATCCCCCGAAAGCTGCTTCTGCAGTGCCTCGGTTTGGCCCATAAAAGCACGAGTTATCAGCTGCAGTCCCACACGATTCGTATAAAATATGTAGATGATGACATATGGCCCCAATGTTGGACCGCTAAATATATCAAAGTTTATAGCCCGTGCCCAGAGGTAGCCCAAATAATAATAACAAAAAAAAATATAAAAGGGGAGGGAAAATCAAGAAAATAATCAACTCACCTGCCACCCTCAAGCACACTTACCTCTTTATTCGAGACCACTTATTTATAAAAACAGACACGCACCCATATACATCACTCGCTGTACGCGTATGTGCAGCCGTGTATATAATGTCGAGCAAAACCAATCGCTGATGTGAAACGTCTCGATGCGTTGGCGTTTTGTCAACATTTATGCCGGGCCGGGCCGGGGGCATGGGTGGTGTCAAAGGGGCAGCTAAGGGGGCGCAGAGACAAAACCACCGTGGTGCGGTGGTTGCATGGGAACCTGAAACGGACCCCGAAGCAGAAATCACTTTGATGAACATCGGCATTGACATGTTGTTGAAATTATTGGCCCGACTGTCAGATGGCATCCACATTTATTCACTTGGCGCATCTGAGTGGCCTTTTATAATTGGCACTCTCGGACGCAGGATGGCGGTGTGTTGTGGGTTGTGGGTGTAGTGGGTTGTGGGTGTTGTGCTGTGGGTGTGTTGTGTTGTTGGCTGGATGCGACACCAAATCCTTGTCCATGAAACAACCGGCTCTAAATCAATATTTGTACGGCTCTGGCTGATGCCCTGTGATCTGGCCCAGCCAAATTCCCCGCAGCCAATGCGGACGATGATGATGAGTTAATGCCGCCAACAGACAGCCATTAGACGGGCCACTGGACACCTAAATCCCCCTTTTGCACCCCATTTACACTGAATGTGTGTGCGTGAGCCCGCTGCCATGTTGTGTGACCCGTGCACAGTCAAAAATCTTGCCTACCATTGAGTTCAATTTTTGAAATTTCCAGATAATAATTTCCAGAGAAAATGTTGTAAAGTAATTGATAATATTCTTCTACACATATTATATAATCTTGGAAACTATTACAATTTTAACAACTTTAACTATTATAAATCATGTGTTAACAGTTTCTTTTTTGGTTTTCTAATAATTTAAAACTGATTTTCTAATATTTCATAATTTTATGCATATTTATCGAAGAAAAATAATTTTTTAAGTTCATAACTAATACGAGAAGAGGTACTATTAACCATTAACATTATAATTGGAATTTTTAACCCATTAAATCCTTAATTTATCGTATATATCTTTCTAAAAATAAAGTAGCTAATAATAAAATCATATTCATATAAATATTTTAGAAATTAATTCTGAAGTAGGTAAGTTGTACAGCTTTAAAGTTAGGAAATTATTATAAAGCTCAAATAGACAACCGATAATAAAGATTTAAGAATTTCGAATTATTAAGAAAGCAATACGGATGCAAAGAGATGAAAATGACCAAATTTGGGAAAATGCATATTTAAATTGTCCCCTAAATGGTTAATTTGTATATTTACTTTCAGTATAAAGGATTGTTTTTTTCAGTTTCCCCCTCTGTAAGCTGGTGTCACAGCCCATGGGGATTTGCATTGGTTATTGGCTCAGCTGCTCATCGCAACCCTCCCATCCGACCCTCCTTGTGCGTTGTCTGCGGTTTCGATTTTGTTGACAATTTGTAGCGTAATTAATTGAACCAAAATTAATAAAAACAACAACAAATCGAGGGGCAGACAGACGATGACGACAGCAGAGCTTTTCAATTGGCGTTGCCGTGGTTATTGTTGATGTTGCTGTTTGCTGTTTGCTTCACGTTGTTTGTTGTTTGTTGTTGGCCATTTGTTGCTGCGGGGAGATTACAATTGGCAGTCGCCGAGTGATACATAATGTTAAATGACTTAAATGCCCCAGTGACGGCGGCCAAGCGAAAAGCCAGACTCACGTTCCTACCAAAAGCACCAGCAACATCGCTCACGATTAGCCACGATCTTTTGAGGCTGCCATTTCAGCCAAGTGTGCTTTTCGACTCTTTTTTTATTGTGGTGCAGTTTTCTTTGCAGTTTCACTTTTCGCCTGCTTGTGATTTGTTAGACTTTGTCAGCGCTCGGACATATCCATTATTCCTCACACACGATTAGCCGCGATGCTGTGGCTCGAGATGCATTTCATGGCTAATAAGCGCTGATTGATATGAGCGGGCCAACAGTCTCGCCGAATGCGATCCATGTTTGTGTCAATCGCCATTTAAATCACGCTTGGCTTTGCATAATACGGATCGGGATCAAGTTTAATTATCAACTACAAAGACATTTTCGCTTGAACTCTTGACACAAAGTGTTTAAGCGGTTGGCTTTTGACATTTTTAAAAACAAATCAAACAAGAAGAAACGCTGTAGTCGGGATTGACACAGAAAAGGCCATATCATCATTATTTCTGGTCCAATCTTTATAAAACTTGTCACATAGCTAGATAATAAAATTTATTACTGTTATAAAAAGTTTTATATCTCTTGCTTTAACCATTTCNGTTTTATATCTCTAGCCTTAACCATTTCGGAGATATAGACAAATATGCAGGAGAAAATAAAGCTGCTTTAGCAGCTTTATTTAGACCTAAAAATGTATATTATTTCATGGATGTCATTTGGATGTCATTATGGGAAATAAACATCTTGAAATAAATTTAAAAGTTGCAAGAGAGACATGAAATTTAATTGTAAAAGGTTGCTGAAAGACCTTTTATGGTAGCATCATTATGATTAATATATCCCCCGGAAAATGACAACCCTCATTTAGTCTTATAAAAAAAACTATTAGTCGCCCGTGCAGTTTTAGCTTTGTTAATTAAGCATTTCTCTCGGTATCGGTCTGAGAGTTTTCCGAATGTCTATTCATTCATAAATCCAACACCCGATTCATATGCCTCACACCTACGCAGCCCTCACTTATGCAAATTCCGTGTATCAAAATGCGCTCCAAAACTAATTAAACAAATACAAAAGCAGTAAAAAAAAATGAGAGATAGATGGAAAACAACAACTTAATCGTTTGGCATTTCCGCTCGCCACTTCCACTCAAAATGCCAGCTTCCACTTCCCAAAAAATAAATAAAAAATAAAGTGTATAGAGAACCCGAAGAGAGAGGGCGAACGCCAAAAGGTGCAGGTGGTTATGGCCATGAAGGAGCGTGGGCCGGGCCAAGTCGAGTGTATTTCCGCTTGAAAGCGGCAACAGCGATATTTGTAATAATAAATTTACGTAAAATATAAAACAAAATCAACGTTGACTCAAGTCCCGCCCACGCGACGGCGACACCAACGCAGACTGCCGGCCAAGTCAACAGCGCCGGCAAGGTAAGAAAGAAACCAGCCAGAAACACGGCTCAGAAGCTTGGCCCAGAGCCCCGAGCTCCGAAGCCATTCAGATGCTCACAATTAGCCGGCTGAGAGAGTTTTTTCCTGCTTTCTCACCGCTTTCCCGGCCAGGTCCATAAATGGTCGCCAGACACGTCTCCATCGGCTCAGCGACTTCCTAACCGGGATCTCTGTTGCCAATCTGTATTAGCCAAAGCGGAGGCAGCCGAGGGAGGACGGGGTGGTGGTCTCCGGCTTCGCGATTTGTGACCATATTAAGGCAAATGCTATTTCCGAAGCTGGCAATTAAAAGTCAAAGCCAAAGTGGAAACCTAGAACATTTGCATAGGCAATTATCCGACAGGGCGGCGCAGGAGGAGTCCGTGAGTGAGTCATAAATCAATTAAAATCAAAGGTTCAGATACTATTACAATTTGAAATTAATGTGGATTCATAATTATATTAAGCCTTAACACCTTTAAAATTTGACTAAAAGAATCGCTGTTGTTTTTTATGGAATTTTCTATACATTTATAGAATGTTTTTTACAACAATTTAAAAATTTGTTTACCAATATCATCTAGAATACAATGAAGGATTTTATTTATTTAATTAAATTCAAACCTTAAAAATTAATAGAGTACTAGCCTTAAACTCGAAAATTGCCGGTTTTTAGTCTTTGTTAATACAAGTATATAATATTTATAAATATATAAAAATGTTAGTATTCCATATATTCTTTTCTATATAATTTCATTTCTATATAAATAATTTTAACATTTATAAGGGAACATTAATAAAATTATTAAAAAAAAAATGTTAGTATTCCATATATTCCCTTATATATCGAAAAATTTAAAAATGTTTAACAGGACCCATAATGAAATCATTAAAAAAAAAATGCTAGTATTCCGTATATTTCCTTATATATATATTTTCAAGCAAAAAAAAATTCCATGCTTTTTAAAAGACCCATAATGAAATAATTAAAAAAAAAAAAAATGCTAGTATTCCATATATTCCCTTATATATATATATTCATGCAAAAAAAAAAAATTCCATAAACTTTAAAAGACCCAAAATTAAATAATTAAAAAAAGAAAAAAATATTTTAAATCTGTTTCTTATAAATTCAAACCTCTTCCAAACACTCTCTATAGTATTCTGAAGCTTTCCAGAAATTGTGCTTGGTTTTTATAGAATTTCGACTGGGTTGTCACCCTCCTGTGCCATGTCCATGACTTTTCAGGCATAGCCAACTTGACCATAAAACAAACATTCAAATGTGACGTTTGCTTTTTTAATTATGGCCCGCTTATTCATGTTCTTGTCTTGGGAGTCGTCGTCCGTCGACAGATTAAGCTGTCAGCGTAAAAAAACACAACACTATTGGCCAATTTGTATACGTTTTTAAAATATACTCAGTTAATCAAAAGTATTTATCCGCGTATAATTTGGAGATGCTTTTTTTTGCTGTGCGGTGGGCACTTCGCACGCAAATCAAATTAATGTTGCATGCATTACTTTTTCACTCACTTTACTTGAGTGTGCGGCGGCGGCGACCTTGGGCCACGAAAATTTATGCTCGCTGGAGGAAAAATGATAATCAAATTTAACTGTTGTCATCATGATTTATTTGCCCAAGAACAAAAGTCGACAAACGATGACGAACTCGCACAAAGATAAATTAATCGCCGGTCGGGCGGAGAGTCGATCGGTCGGTCCATTGCCGGCAGCAATTTATTTACAAGTGCTCAGATATATGCTCAGATATCGGGGCGAGCTCAAAAGTTAATGCCATGTCGTCATGGCAGCCACGGCACGGCAACAACAGTGCAAAGAAATCCACTCGTTTCGCCCGCAGGAGCAAATACATTTTGCAATTATTTGCCTGTTGTCAGTTAATTATAATTATTTGTGAAGTAACAAAATGCACGGCACAAAAACGAATGACTCGATACGATATACATACAATTGTTTTGTTGTTTGGCAAAAAGTGGAAGAAAAAAGCCACAACACATCAAGTGCCAACGAATGAAATACGACTTTGAAATCAGCTTAGCCATTTGAAATTAGAAACGAAGCGAAACAGCTTGGGACCATACACACCCAATACATCAAACGAAGTCGATCGAAACGAATTAGAATAAATCACAAGTGACCAAAATAAAACTAATCAATTTGTGGCCAGTTTGATTCAGCTCGCTCCTGACTTGTTTTCAAATACTTTGTGGTAGCTAAATTGACTTTATAACGACAGAATTTCACCAAACAATATCAGCTCTTATAACCATTAAAATAGTTCAACAAAACGTGATGACAACATCCGAAATATCAGGAATATTTTGTATAGACTCCCAATATGTCAACCAAATCAGGGGCCTTTCAGAAAATCAATTAACCAAAAATCTCAAACCATTCAACTCGCTCCTGACTTGCTTTCAGACATTTTTTGAAAGCTTTCTTGCCTTTACTTTAACAGAATCTTACCAAACAATATCAGTTCTTGAAACCATTTAAATATTTCAACATACAATAACTGATGACAACATACGAAACATACCAAATAAATGATCCAAAAATATCTAAAAATCGTTTTTGAATCATTTGCTTTAGTTCACAAACGATTTATGCTCCCTAACCCTTTTTTAACCATTCAACTCGCTCCTGAAAGCTAAGTTTTTAAAAAAGAAGTTTCCATTATTTCAGCAAAATTTTACCAAACAGCCATTTAAATATTTCATTATAACATAATGACAACATCCGAAATTCCGTGTATATTTTTATTGACATACACTAAAGTTAAAAATAGAGCAACTAAATCCGGGATCCTTCGGCAAATTAATTAATTAACAATCACAAACAATTCAACTCGCTTTTGACTGGCTTTCAAACATTTTTTCAATGCTAAGATACCTTTATTTTAACAGAATTTCACCAAACAATAAGCTCTTTAAACCATTTAAATATTTCAATATAACATCATCCGAAATTTCAGGAAAATTTGTTGTTGTCTTCCCTTAATGTTAGAGCATCCAAATCAAAGCTCTGTCAGCATATTATTTATTTATTTATAATAGTTATACTAAGCTTAAAAAACCAAGTACAACAGTATTAGTGAGCAGTGACTTTTACGGTCTTCGGCTCATCGGTTTTATTATATAAAGTGCTATAGATTACCTAATTTTAGACAGTGGATCTTTGTATTTAAACAATTATTTTCTTAGCCCATTACGAGATATATAGTACATATGCTGATGATGTGGAGTATGTTGAGGGAGTTCAATGGATTGCAGGAGGGGCAGGATGTCTGAAATCAGCAAATTAATTACCCAACAATCCCTGAAAATCGTACACGAACCATTTTAATTTTTTCTCAAACGAGCTAGGCTCCTTGAACTTTGCTTAACCATTCATAATTCGTCATTGGCTCGAAGATAAGCCAAATAGATGCAAAAGACCGAACGTTAATCTTGCGCTTTGTTATTCAAAGTTCAAGTTGCACGATGAAAATGGAGCTCCCGCGCACCAAAGACACCAAAGATGATATTATCTCAATCGAAGATGAATAACATTTTTCAACATTTTCAAGTGGGGGCTCCGACAGTGTTTGACTTGTCCAAATGAATGTCAAACGCTGGTGCTAGTGCTGTTTCTGTTGCTGCTGCAGCAGCCGTCGGAGTAGCAAATAAAATTAGCAATAAATTTAAATAAATAACTGGCTGGCGATATTAGATCATAGCCCCGATGGGGGCTGGCGAACAAACAAATCTCGGGGGGGCTGTTCGAGCGAAACTAAAACGCACTCGAAACGAAAACGAAAATTTGAATTGGAAGTCACTCAAGAGAGCGCAGCGATCCGATGCGATCCGTGCGATCCAACGATCCGTTTTGGATCCGACAATCCGGCCAACGCAAAACAGCTAAACAGCAAAAAGCACCCACACATTTTGGGAGAATCCGAGAGATTCCCGCGGAGAGAACTGGTTTCTCTTCCCCGGCTTCTCTGGCGACTTTCAATGACGTTGTGTTGGCGTTGCGAGCGCCAGTGGGTTTCTCGGTTTATTGGTCGCTCGGCGGCAGAGACTTGGTATCTGAAAGATACGACTGCCAGCCAGCCAGCCGGGGAGCCTTTTAATGCGGCATTTCATTCATTGATCGATCCAATAGCGCGCCGCACGCTCAGCGCAGCGGACAAGTGAACCGAACGAACCCCCTAACCGCAGTATCTTTGTTGTGCTGTGTGTTGTGTGCTGTGTGCTGTGTGGGCGCTACCCCGCACACTCAGAATAAGCCATAAACACTGGCCTGGCTAACGGAGTCAAAGCCAAGTGGCTCAGCTGATCCACCCCACACACAAGAGCTAAGGCAGCAGCGACATTGACGATCGCCGGAGATACTGAGATACAGAGATACTTGTGCTGTGCTGTATCTTTTCAGTGCACAGCGGACAAGCGCAGCAAGTGGACGTCAGTCACTCAGTCAGTCAGTCCGTCGGGGAGCATTTTCTCCAATCGCTGCCGTCGTTCGCCGCAGTCGCTGCCGTGTATTTTTGTACGGGATATTGGATACAGAGATACGCGCGACGCTAAAGATACACAGCCGTGCGGCGCGTACTCATAGATATTTTTAGCAACCGGCCTCACGCATACGGGCCCGCGCCATCCAAAACCAACACACGCGGCTTGCACGTTTTGGAAAAACCATTCCTCGAGGCTTTTCCTGCACCGACAAAGCCGGAACACGGTCGGCAAACCACAAAGTTCTTATCAATAATTGAAAACCTTCGCGGAAAAACGAAAACAACAACGAAATCAATTCAGCCAAACAAGTTCCAGTGGTTTTTGAGGAAACAAACAAAGCGCAAAACAAAAATTTTTGTTGTGTTAATACGCCAAATTTATGCATGAGCTAACAACTTTAATTCGGAAACAAAAGCGCCAGCGAAAATCTAAGCAGAGATCGAAAATCAAAATCTGCTGGGTGACTAATGAGTTGATGCGTCGGTATTTCAATTTGCATACCTTGTCGCCGCCTTAATGAACCAGAAATTAAAATAAAACCATCAACAAATCTTAATCAGAGTGCACACCCCAAGTCAAAATCTAAATCACAACAGAGCACAGAAACACCAGAGCGCCAGCAGCCAGCCATACATTGTTGGATTTATGAAATCAAAAAGGTAAATATACCCCTCCCGACATATAGAATCCTCGCGAAGAGATGGAAAATTCTTCAATCTCTTGTTGCTGCCCTAATAAAAATAGACAAAAGGCATTCCTTGGCCAATCGAAAGAGTGCCCACGAGTTGGATGCGAGTTGGATGCTGGGGGAAACTTTTCGAGCTTCGACTTCTGAAACATTTATTTGTCTAAGGTGTTGAAACACCAGGGGCAGCAGGGCGGGCACACACAGCAGGAGCGATGATTTCGCCGACAGCAACTTGTCAACTGTTTTTGAAAGGTTACGATAAAGGAAAGCGGCCACTGCCACCTTGTTTCTCGCTTTGTTTGTTTATGGCCAGAAAGAAGGGGGAACATTTTAATTAATGTGCAAACAGAGGCTGTGAATTCATTATCACCGAGGAGCTTAAAGTGAGTGCAGTGCCTTTTAAAGCGGAAAGCCAAGTGCTTCTAATTAGAAAAGTTCCAGCAGCATGACAATGACTTTAACTCGTACCAAATCACAAAAGTCAACCGAAAATATCCTTGGGCATGGCGGAGCTTTCAACTGCTCATTACTTTAAATCTTCAATAAATATCTATCACATTAAATTTAGATTCCAATCTCATGGGCAAGGAAAGCCCATGCCCGCGTCTCTATAAATATTCTCCCACCTCATTATATTTTTTGTCCCCCTGACCCAAATTGCGGGCCCATGCGGGAGCAGCTGCCCGATCTGCCCGATCTCTTGGACAGAAGAATAACAACAGAAAATCCGACTAAGAAAAACACCAAATTGGCCAAAAGGCAAATGCCGGGGACCTGTCAAAAACTCTGGCAAATCAAATGCCAATGGGTAATGCAAAACCGCCCGAATGCTAGCGAAATAGTACAACACCATGCCGCACAGTGACAAAACGTAGCTGAGAATGTAAACATCGCGCATACGCAGTGTGTGCCAATTTTAATAAACAAACGCCGCGTAAATGGAAAATCAAACAAAATCATTTGCCAAAGCAGCCAAATAGCAGTCGCAACAACGACAAACAAGTGGAAACGCTGTAGTCGAGATTTCTCGACAATAAGATACCATGTACCCATTTTCACCACGATTTGAAGAACTGGCAAAGAACGTATCATCATTATTTACTGTCCGATCTTTATAAAACTTGCTGCATGAATAGATATTTAAATTTTTATCTTTAAGCAGAAAGAGTTATATATCTTGGTCTAACCATTTCGGAGATATAGACAAATATGCAGGAATTTTAATTTTAGAGGCGTGAGTGCTGGGCTTAAATTCAATAGTAACATATTCTGCATTTCTATAGAACGCACCCAAAACAAAAAGAATTATGTCTCTAGCTACTACCATCTCGGAGATTTTGTCACATATATGAACGAATGTACTAAGATCAACTTGGCTGTTGATGCTGATCATTCATTATAGGGTCCCTTAATATACCATTTTGTACCTTAAGGTACACGGTATAAAAATGGTATAAAGCGAAACAAGCCCAAAACGAAGCACAAAGGCAAACGGCACACAAAATTAAAAGATGCAAAAAACCGAGAAAAAATAACAAATAAGAACTTGCCGCAGGCTGGCTAAAAATAATAGCTGCCAACGGTAGCACACGAGACAAAAAAAAAACACACACTCACAAAAAAAGGCGGAACAAAGGCTGTCGGATGGGGAGGGGGCCTAGGTGGGCGGGGCCGGCTAAAAAGGCGGCAACGTGCAACTGGCAACAGCACGAGACAAAAACAACAATAACATGCTGCAATAACAAGCAACACCGCAGGCAATAGCAATAGCAACAAAGTCGAAAGCAAATGAAAGATTTTGACGCTTTCCACCAAAAGCAAATTAAGAGTCACAAATCGAAAGAGATAAAAAATAGACGAGAGGGGGATAAAAAATAAGAAACGAAAATAGAGAAGGAAAATTCAAGTTGCATACAATAAAAACTAATTTTAGAGCTGTGCCAAAAACAACAGAAAAATCGAAAACTCATGCCGGGCACAGAGACAATCTGAGTCAGATCGGCCCAGGAAGGTGATTGAAAAGTTTTCGATTGAAAAATATGTATTAAAAGATCTGACAGAATCTGACAGAAAAATTAATCCTCCTTCTTAAAATGTTGAAAATTTTAGCCTTTACAAATTACTTCAATTTAAACATCACACTATCAAAGATAAAGTAAATGTTTGTAGAGCAGAAAAGGTTTTGAAAAACTATATTTAAATAGGAAATAATTGTATAGAGTGATTTTAAATTCTTTTAGACAAAACCAGCTACTTGAAACTGTATTTATATTGCATTATTTATCGCAAAACTGATTTAACGGCCCCCAACTAGCAATGACTCGTGTGGTTTTTTTTTATCTTTGTTGTGCTTTTGGCCCAAAGAGCAGACGCTTCATTTTCCATTTAACCGCACCCGACTGCCCCGAATCCTCGGGCTCGGATCTCTTTCCGCCCCCCGATTTTCCACACCCCTGCCGCTGCCCCTGCCCCTGCCCCCGTTCCCTGCCCTGGCTCCATCGATGGGCGAGCAGACAAGCGTGCAGAAAAAGTTCTAAATTTAATGGCTACACCTAAAAATGCAGCGACTGCAACCGAAGCGAAAAGTGAAGGGCAGACTGGGAGTGGAGAATGCAGTCGGAGTTGCTCGCCGGTAGTTTCAAGTGCACTCTGCTAGTCTTCTTCCCGTCAATTGCTACCAACAGCCAGCCCCCTTACCCAGCCCCCCCTCCGTGCAACAGACCGCCCCACCCATGGGCCCGTGCCCGTCCGCGCCGCACGATCCCTTCACGCCTCGTCGCACGCATGGCTCGCCTTTTGTCTACCTCAATTTTGGGGCAACAAGAGGGCAGCCGGGAAGCGGCATAGGGAATACATAGGGAAAAACTATCAACCTAAACATCAAGCTATCATAACGTTATACCCAGAGTTCTCCAGCGCAAATGTAGGAGTATCTATTTATTGTACTTGGTATTACTTAGGTTTAAGTATTCAAATTCAGAAGCAATTATACATATACATGGATTATAAATCGTTAAACCCATATTAGGTTGAAACAGCGAAATTCAAGAGAGATTATACAAAATATGTATTATAATACTACATACACGTATAATACCTTCGGAAAAGTATCTTCGGGCTCTTGGTTCTGCGATGGTCTTAAATTATGTGCACCTATATTTATATTTACAATGTGATATATTTACTTTACAAAGAGATATAGTCTACTTTAAATTACTAGAGATCCTTGAAATGGTGGGATTTTAAATGTTAGATCATGCACAAAACATTAAAATTCGATCTCATAAAAATACTTAAATAACCCGAAGATTGAATTGCAACTTTCCTGTACTTTCTTAACATTTAAAAACTCATATACTTTAATGCCTTTAAAACTTAGCAATAATACAAAATGTAGTGGGAAGAATCCCGAAAGTACCCGAAAACTTCGCTCAGTGATCACATAAAATGACCGGGGGAATAGTTAGAAGGGCAATAGGAACTGCTTTGTGTTTGTTGTCTGGGCATTTCAATTGGGCGCTTTCTGCATTGTGCCGGGCGTGTAATTGAAAACTTAAGCAGAAACATTCCGGTCCCCCGCCCCGGCTCGTCCAGCCCTGTGTAGTCATGAAAAACGCGCAACAAATTTTCCAATCAACAGAGAAAGAAAAGCGCGCCTAGCAAGCCACCACCACCCACTCATTTCCTGATCCGCTTCCTTCCTGCACATCCTGTATCCCTCCGGCCACGCCCCCGAAATCGTGGGCCGCTTGTTGCTGTTTGTTCAACAAACGTTTATTAGCCGCGAATACTTTTAATCGCATGCAATTTGTTGATTGTGGCCACTCGCTGCAGATTTTCCAGCACCTCCCTCCGCCCCGTTTCAGGTGTTTTAAGCACACGGAACTTGGTAATTTTCACATCATTTCTGGAGCGTGGAAGGGCAGGTGGGGCACTGGTCGACAGGTGAGCAGGAGTTGCCGTCCCCCGCTCCGAAGACGGTGCACAAATTTTTCTGTGCTGTGCACTTAATTGCAGCTTGTTTGTTGCATGTCGCAAACTTTGCCGATGCCCTATCAGCCGCAAGGGGTACTCACATTGCGATTAGGGCGATGTGTTCAACACGAGTTTTCATATCTAGATTCAAAGAAAATACTCATATTCAGAGAATGAGTAAAGCACTCGAAAGGTTTTTCAAGGACTTTTAATGGCGATTCTTGAAACTTTTTAAAGAATATAATAAAACCTTTATAGAATTAGTAAAACACCCGAAACTGCGATAAAATAGGGAATAGCTTAAAGCTTTTTCAAGGATTTTTCATTGTGATTTTTGAAACTTTTTCGAGAATACAATAAAGCGTTCAAAGAATTAGTAAACCACCCGTAAATGCGATAACATAAGGGAAAACTTGTAGCATTTTCAGGGATTTTTTATTGGGTTTCTTGAAACTTTTTCGAGAATATAATAAAACCTCTATAGAATTAGTATAAAACCCAAAACTGCGATAGAATAAGGGAAACTTATAGCTCTTTCAAAGACTTTTCATTGCGATCCATGAACATTTTAAGCTAATAATACTAAATGATTCAAAAAACCAAAAGAATTTCAAATTGCAAGACCCCTCGCTCGAAAAGTAGAGCAACTTTCCTTTGACACTTGAAAAGTGCTCGAAGAGCATGCAGTCGCCTGGCGCTTTTCCAAAACTTCAACAACTCCTGTCTGCAGGCTCCTTAAACACATTGCTCGGGATTGCGTGGCGAAAATTAATTATACCCCCAAATCAAAGGCGAAACGCCATAGAAAATCTAGGCACGAAGCAAAAATTCCTGGCCACGTGTTGAAAGTTGCAAGTTGGGCACGGAAAGGTGATTTGGTTTGAAGTCAGATTCAGATTTACCGACCAAGATTTGCAGTGGATTTTAAAATCTCTTTGGGCATTTTCTCCGGATTATTCTCACGGCGAAAAAAGCAATAACGGGGCCTGGTGAAAAGTGCCCACTACCAATCTCGATGGGCAGCAGAAGGAGATAAAAAATCGGCTCATAACTCGTTTAGGCCAGGCCAAGACCCAGGCTCTTGGAATGGTCAAAGCTATGCAGCAAGTGTCAAACAGGCCAACGAGCCAGCAATCCAAGCCGGATCGGGCAAGGCAACAAGAATCAAGAATCGTCTACGGCCAATTTCGGACAATCTGCACTAAATTGTCCATTTAAGCAGGCGAGTCTAACAGACTCTACTCAACTGAGCTTAGCTCGAACGGCACTGGGGGAAACGATACCCCAAATATAGCGATTAAATCGATAAATTGTAGATAAATATTGTTTTGCGGAAACTGATATAAACAATAAGTTCAGGAAACCAAAAACATCCCCAGATTTCGTCCGATTCCTTTTTCAAGAAGCTAATAAACAATCGGATATGGACAATTTTAGTTTGCTCCTTACTTTCAAATCGATTATTCATAATACACATTACAATTGAATAACAAAACATTATTGTGTGATGAATACAAGATATAGAACCAATATTGTTCGTGAACACATATTTTCTGGCAGGTCTAACTTATAATGTCAATTATAAAACACCTACTGAAATTACTTTTTATAAAAACATGATATATATTCTGTTGCCACAGTTATTAGAAATCCCAAGCATAATATTTAACCGTAAAGATTACACGGTTTTTTACCATATCTTGGGTATCAATTTATCTTTCAATTTTCATTCACAAATTTGAAGAAAGAATCGGTGATAGGCTATGCATATTTTGGCATCAAACTGACCCCATCAGCCAGGATAAAACTTTTTGTTTGTAAGCCTTAGAATTCGCATAAGGAACCTCCAAATTTATGGCCCATTGCAGGGCTTTTCTCGCAGTGCAGCGCCAACGTGAGCTGCTCCCCTTAGAGCAACTGACTGCAATCAATCTGCTCGCATTTACACCTCTGCGGGCGAAGTCAGACTGGATTGTTCGGCTGCAAGTTGCCGGTTGCAAGTTGCAGCGATTTATGAGGCCAAGGCACAATGCAAGGGCGTTAGCATCGATGCAGAAACGTTTCAATCTCACTCGCGAGTGTGTTTGGGAGGTGGAAATGTGTCGCTGCGTTGGCTTCGCGTTACTATTTCATGTAACTTAATTCTTGCATTAAAATGCATTCATTAACTGTTGCTATGTTTCTGTTTTTCTGGTTACGGTTTTGTTGCCTTCGCAGCCGCCACAGTGGCCGCAAATAGTGTGTGCCCGCATTGAGGGAAAAGCGAGTGAAAAGCATTGCAAAATATTTACTCCATGGCAGAGCTGCTGACCTACCGCAAACAAAAGAAAACAATAAACATTTTATTCGCCGCACCGATGAAAAACTTTCTCAAATTGCTCGGTTACATTGTAATGGAGCCGATTGCCCTTGGCCATGGAATGGCATTAAAATCTGCTTAAATTTCCCATCCTGGTTGGAGATTGCAATCACAAATGTGTGTTTACTCAGAACAATTGCCAACAAAACAGGTAATTTGTTTCAACAACCATATGTTTCTATAAAAATAGAAAATTATTACTGCTGGAATTCAACATTCGCATGGTTTTCAAATGGCATTTTTGTTTACTTTAGCGTGTTCTTTAAATAGATTTATTTGTTTTCACGCTGAAAGATTTACTAATCAGATTGAACACCAAGTCAGTGCAATTTCCAATTTGTGATTTGATAAAATAAATACTCATAATTGTTTTATTGGTAAACTCAACTAGCTAACTAGAAATAGAATACATTAAATTTAACATGCTTAGTGTTCTTTGTGGTTCATTGACTTATTTGATGAGTTATTTGCTTAATTTCTAAGAAATTAAAGCAAATATAAAAGTATTACACAGAATGAACACTGTATGAACACTAGGATGAACATTGGATTCACTTAAACGCTTTTTACATTTATATAAAGCAAATGAAGTTAAACTAAACATTATAAATTAAGAAAACAAGAATAGATTGTTGAGGAATTGAAGCAATTAGATAATTCCACAGAATGAACACTAAATAAACATTAGGATGAACATTGGATTCATTTAAACGCTTTCTATCAAGCAAATCAATAGCGCTAGGGCAAAGTTTTTCACATTTTTGTGCGAAAGATGATGAATCCATTGGCTCACCGATGGTTTTGCGAAAAGGCAACACCTTGACTAAGCCATTTCGAGAATTGGCAAGGCAAGCGACTCGCTGACAGCTCACAGAGATCGTCAAAAGCGAGTCATTGGCTTTCAGCGCAACCGAAATGACTCAAAAGTCAACCGAGAAGATACTCGGAAATTCGTAGATTGCGCAATGCAATGAGCAATGAGAAAATTTCGATGGCCCGACCAATTTGGAAGCGCGACCAAGAACCAATTGTATTTATGAGTTTTCCTCCTATGCTTTTCGCCTTCGATTGATGCGTTTCGTTTCGTTCCGTTTCGGGTTTTCGGCTCCAGTGGGTTTTATGGCGGAAGCACTGCTCAACAATCGACTTCAGTTCATTGAAGCCAATTCGAGAGCCGTTTACGGAAGTTTTTGGCGGGGTGGGTCCGAGAACCAAAAAACGACAAGAAACTAGAACCGTTCCGCCCGATTGCACCGGCCCCATATGCTCGCAATGTCTTTGAAATTGTTAATTGCCCTGTTCGGGGCCCGACTATCGACTCTCGACTCTCGACTTTCGTCTAAAGCCTCTTGCTTTTCTTCACTCCACTTTCAGATGAAGTCCAACACGTACGAGCTGCACAACTACGCCGATCTGACGGACATGGACGGCGCTCCCGAGGCGTCCTCCCCCAAGGACTCCCGGAAGCGCAAGGCCGCCGGGAAGGTGGAGAAGTATTCGCTGCGCCAGAAGCGCCAAAAGAGGAGTCCCCCCTCCGGCGAGGATGCGGACGGGGCCGCCAGCCTGTCCGACTTTCAGCTGGAACTGGAGCCCGTGGTGGAGGCCAGTCCGGCGAGCAAGTCCCGCAAAAACACACCCACCAAGGCCAAGACGAAAGCACCGCCGCTGAGCAAGTACCGCCGCAAAACTGCCAATGCCAGGGAGCGCACGCGGATGCGGGAGATCAACACGGCCTTCGAGACCCTGAGGCACTGTGTGCCGCAGGCGATCACCGGCGAGGATGCGACCAATGCCAGCGAGAAGCTGACCAAGATCACCACCCTCAGGCTGGCCATGAAGTACATCAGCATGCTGAGCGAGGCCATCGAGGATCCCAGCTACGAGCGCGAGTTCATCGGCGAGTGCCTGGAGGAGAGTGCCCAGCGGGAGGCGAGGGTGGACTTGGAGGAGCTGGAAACTCTCGAGCTGCCCGAACTGGAGGTGGAGAAGCCCATATCCCCGCCGGCGGTGAAGAAGCCTGCCAAGGCGAAGAGTGGCAAGAAGAACTCTACGACCGGCAAGCGGCAGAGCCAGAAGCAGAAGCCCAGCGCCAAGTCAGTGCCCCAACTCCCGCCCACCAGCTCCGGAGAGTCCTGCTATGCCACATCCTCGATTGGATCGCCCGCCTCCTCCGCCTACGCCTCGTTGTCCTCCTCGTCGTCGTCCTCGCACAGCAGTCCCGGAGCCGGCCTGGAGCCGGACAGCTTGCTGGGCCTGCAGGGACTCAGCGACCTGGACACCAGGCTGCTGCTGGACGGCTCCGACGGGGACTCCCTCTCCTGCCTGAGTCCCGGCTATGGGAGCCTTCTCACGGGCAGTGGCGAGTCCTTGCTGCCTGGATGCCGAGGGGACATGCCCATGTCCGGTCTGGAGAGGTCCGATGTGGAACTGAGCCTCCGGCTGCTGGATCAGCGGTCGCGGGACTCCTTTGACTTTGCCAGCGACCAACAGCCCTCGGCCTGCATCGGTTCCATGGACAGCTTGGACGGCTATCCCTTCAGCGATCTTCTGCATCCCGACTTTCCCGACATGTTTCTCACGTGACGCGTATTTATTAGACACACCTAGACATTATCTAGACATTATCTCTACACCGCTCGCTTAAGTCTAATCCTAATCCTCGTTTGTAAGCCAGAGTGCGCGAAGTCCTAACCCGACCTCCACCCTCAGCCATTAAGGCGGAATTCATTGTGTCATAAGCATGTCCGCTGGAGTGTTCAGCATCCAGGAGGAGCCCGACGCTGCTCCCGGCCACCACATCCACATGATAACTCAACTCAACTCAACTCAAATCAAATCAACTCAACTAGTGATCTAAGCATTTCTTTGTGACGCATTTCTCGTTATCGTGTAAATAAAGCACCAAGTGTTGTTTCATGAATTGTGCGAGATTTTTATTCACTTAGTGGGTTTGTAGTTCAATCGATATAGCCTAGCGAGGCCGAGTCGATATACCCTAGTCCTACGTGTCTTAATTACAAATTCAGGCTTATAAATCTCAGACTGATTGCTGCAATAGTCTCTGCCTAGAGACATATAATCTGAAACACCGCAGCTATGGCAGCCGCCTTTAATCTGGAGGAAGAGTGCCCAGAAATCCATAAGGTCTGCAAGTCGTTTGCGGTCACCGTGGACGATTTGACTAAGATCATGGCGATGCTGGACAAGGAAATGAGCATGGGACTTAGCAAGGATCACCACGACCGCTCCTCGGTGCCATGTCATCTTAGTTATGTGACCTCCTTGCCAAATGGTCGGGAGCGGGGCCAGTTCTTGGCCCTCGAGATGATGCCCACCAATTGCAGGATCATGCTGGTTAAGTTTAGCAGCGAAAAGGACATTTACACCAGCTCCAAGTGCGTGATCATGCCCCACACAGTGGCCGCCGGCAAGGGCTACGAGATCTTCGAGTTCCTGGCCTCCAATATTGTCACTTTTGTGAAGGAGAAAAAGGTGGAGAAGGAGAACCTGCCGATGGGCATCTCGTTTGCCTTTAGCTTGAAGAAGACCGCCCTGGATGTGGGCTACCTGGTCGCCTGGGCGAAGGAGTTTGGCTCTGCCGCATCCATCGGCAAGGATGTGGTGCAGTTGCTGCGCAGTTCTCTCGCAAAATACCCGGGCGTCTCGGTCGAAATCATGGGCATCATCAATATAGGCGCGGGCTCCCTTCTGGGCCTGTGCTGGGCCCAGCCGAACACCCGCATGGGTCTCATCATGGGCAGCATTGTCAATGCCTGCTATGTGGAGAGGATCGAAAAGTGCGAGCTGTACGAGGGTGATGAGACCAAGAGGTTGATGATCATCAACTCAGGTGAGTGATCGGGAAGGGCGGTACCTTCTAATAAATTCTATGAATACTCATGGATCAGCAGGTAAAGAAACTATCGGGTTACTTAGAGTATAGCATGATAGTTTCAGAAACTGGTTCTGAGAATCAGGGACATGTTTGTTGTATAGTTTTCCCGATAATGCAATTCTAGATTATAATTATGGAAGCATACCTTCCGTTTAAGGCCATTCATTTCAACAATGTTTTAGGGCTATATCCTCTACAAATATTGAAAATATCTTGTACAATTGAAAGCTAGTTTATTTTAAATCTAAACTAACTGATTTTCTTCAAAAGATTGGGCGCACTTTGGGGACACCGGGCAGTTGGACTTTTTGCGCAACGAGTTCGACAAGCAGCTGGATGCAGAGTCCATGAATCCAGGCAGTCGGATGTTCGAGAAGTTCAGCGGAGCCCTGTGCATTGCCGAGCTGGTGAGGATGGTGGTGTTCAAGCTGATGAACAAAGGGCTGCTGTTCGAGGGCGAGCGACGGGACTACATGGGCATTCAGTGGAAGCTGGACATGGTGTCACTGATCGAGATCGAGTCCGACCCGCCGGGCATCTACACCAAGGCCCAGGAGGTGATGGACAAGTTCCGCATTCGGCACTGCAAGGTCCGGGACCTGGCCGCCCTGCGGTGCATCTGCCAGGCGGTGGTCAGCCGGGCTGCCATGATCGTGTCCGCCGGAGTGGCCTGCATCCTCAACCGAATGTGCCACCATCACATCTCCATTGCCGTCGACGGAGGCATTTACCGCCTGCACCACTTCTTCGCCGCCACCCTCAACAAGTACGTCCTCCTGCTGACAGACCCGGAGTACAAGTTCGAGTTTGTCATCTCCCAGGACAGCTCCGGGGTCGGGGCGGCCATCATGGCGGGCATGGCCCACGCCCAGAAGTACAAGTCCGATTCGAAGCTCTTCGAAATGGATTACTAATACTCATCGTCAAGAGATAAATAAAGAGCATTTCAAGTTTGTTTTCGATCATTATTTCCCTTCCAAGCGTTTAAGCAGTATAACTATTTAGTCTATTTTAAATGAATTATTTAACAGCCGGTGCGAAGCTCTGTGAATTGGATTACCAACCATTCTTCATGAATTTATGGAAAGGAACAAAAAATTCAATTTGTATCATCATTTGTCTGTAATTTTATGGTGTATCTAGTTCAAATAGATCTATCTTTTTCTATATATTTAATTTCCCGCAAAAAGGATTACTAACTTCAGAGAATTTTGCATTGATTTTCGATCTTCATTTGTCTTTAATATGTTTAAATATGGTTCTGTAAATGTTTTCCTAAACAATTTGTCTTCCGGTCACTTAGCATATAAATAAAATCTAACCAGTACCATTAATATGTTTAATATTAATATGTTTTCTTTTTCAAGTGATGATGTACACTTGTGGCAATCACATTGTACATATTTATGCGGATTTTGTTTAATAACTTTTCCAATACCTAGCTCCTATACCCAATTTAATAAAGGAATTCAGATCTCAAGGGAGTTTTGTAAACCCAACTTTTGTAACCAAATTGCAGTGACCAAGAATACTCGTACAATAATCTTTTCCCGATAATCTTTATTTCAAAATGATCTCTTAAAATTATACAAATGTGCTCTTCAAAAAGCTCTTCAAAAAAAGAATCAGATGTCAATGGCGACAGTTTTGTAAGGCAAACTTTTGTAACCAAAACGCAATGGACAGGAAATAGAATATTCCAAGAAAAGACATCACAAAAAATACAAAACCATTTGTTGTATAAAAATGTTTTTAAGGTAAAATTAATGTAAAACTCAGGCCTTGGCAGAGGCCTGGACCGCGGTGGCCGCCACCAGGGCCGCCCCCTTGCCGGAACCGTCCTCGGCGGTGGTCAGCTCAAATCGGACGCCCGGCCGGAGGAGCGTTTTCATGTAGGAGCAGAGCAGATCATGGTACTTGGGATGGTACTTGTAAACGCTGCCGTCGATGCCCACGACCACCTCGTTGATGCTCATCTTGTTGATGAGGGTGACGAGGCCGCAGGCGCAGAGTTTGGCGGAGCGCGTCGTGACGGCCTCGCAGATGCGGCGTAGGGCCAACTTGTCCGAGTCGTCGCTACCGCGGAGACCCACCTCGTTCAACACCTTGCAGCAGTTGCGGTACTCGCCCGGCCGGTCGCTCTCAATGTCCGACAAATAGGCCGTATCGAAGCCCCATCGGCGCTGGAGCTTCTCTGAGGACTCGCCCTTGAACAGGACACCCTTGTCCATCAGATCGAGGAGCACCAGGCGCACCATCTCGCCCATGTACATGCCCGAGATGCATTTCTCGAAGGTCTGGCGTCCGGGATTGGGGGTGACCTTGTCGATCACCCGATCGTAGGAGGTGCGCACAAACTCCAGCACACCGTTGTCCCCGAACGCGCCCCACTCGCAGTTGATGATCATGGACTGCTTGGGACTGGTCTGGTAGCCCTCGAAGACCTCCGCGTTCACCGTCTTCTCCACGTAACAGGCATTCGTTCCGGTGCCCACAATGAGCCCGATGCGGCAGTTGCGATTGTGGTACGCACAGGACATCAGGGTGCCCACGGTGTCGTTGATAATGGCCACAATGTTGACCTTGATGTCGCCCCGTCGCACGAGCGCCTCGTTTAGCAATTCGACCACGTCCTTGCCCACCACCCCGGGAACGCTGAAGCCCTTGGTCCAGGCGACTAGGGTGCCCTTGGCCAGACCCTTCTGGCTGCAGGGGAAGGAGAAGGTAAAGCCGAGGGGCAGGGAATCGTTCTCCACTCCCATGTCGTGGCAGAAATTCGACACATGCTCCGCCAAAAAGTCGAACAGTTCGACGGCAGAGCCCGACATGAGATGCTTGGGAAAGACATAGCTCTTCGCCTGGATGTTAACGTCACCCTCGTCCAGGGTGACCAGAAGAATTCGGAAATTGCTGCCGCCGAGATCCAGGGCCAGGTACTTGCCCCGCTCCTTGCCACTGGGGAGGTCTTGGACATAGCTAACGAAGCACTTGATGACCGCCCGGGGATGCGTGTCGCGGCCCAGGCCCATCTTCATTTCCTTGGTCATCCGCTCGACCACCTCCACCATCCTTTCCGTCGAGAGCAGGAATCCCTTGATCGCCTCCTCGACCTCCGCCGGCACTTGATCCATCCTCCTGCAGCCCGAAAAAAAACTCACGTAGAATTTTGATCTCCGAATGGCCGAAAAGGTCTGTCTCCTGAAATGATTTTGGAAAATGTGACATCTTTTCAAAATCATCATGATCGCTCCCCCCGCTCCAGATCCAGTTCCCAAGAATCCACGATCAAAATTGACAAAACAAACGTTTTTCCTCGCTGCAAAACATCAAAAACAAACAGAAAACTCTTTTCATCGATGAGGCAATCTGGGAATATTGCATAGAGTACCCAATATTACCTTTCATATTTAAGTTTACACTTAGATTAAGGAAAAAGTAAATTCAAATTACAGCTACAAGCTTTGGTGAAAGCCTGCTACATGTAAATAATAAATATGACTTATTGTCTCGAAAAATTTTAGGAAAATTCTTTAAATTTTTAGAGTTTGTTTTCAATTTGAAACTAAAAAAGGAGAAAAAACTTAATACTGAGATTTACTTATTAACATATAAGAAATAAGTAGGTAAAATATTAATTAAAAAATTACTTAGCTCTAACGACTATGAACGATTTTAAGGTTGAGATAGATTTTTC
>JAJJHQ010008452.1:857805-923909 GCA_021223825.1 Drosophila ironensis | reverse complement strand
GTCCTTCCGTCCGTTTTTCCGTATGATTGCCTAGATTTCGGAGATTATAGATACAAGGAGATTATAGATATAGATACAAGGTCGAGATCCATTCGCTGTGAGTACAGGGATCACTCTTGATTGCTAGAGCACATTAAAACCCGGTTATCATAGTAATCAAGTATGTGACAACAGTAAAAAAGCATTGTCGCTTTGTCTGTATGATTACTTAGATTTCGCATGCCACCAATACGACATTCCCGGCTACGACTACCGCAAAAACTCATTGTGGGAGGCTGAAAAACTCATCAAAACCTAGAAGTAATAGAGAATAACCATGTAACAGGGTGAAGACAGCTTGTCCGAAGCTTTGTCCGTTTGATCTTGGCGATTAAGGACCAGAGAGTCCAGATTCCCAGCCACGATTACAGCACCAAATCATTGTAAGCAAGCTAATAAACCACTTATTGATAGTTGTTATTATACCTGGTAACCAGTTGTTATTAGAGAGATTTCCTATTTATGTATTTCCCTGCTTAAATTCTTTTTTGAATTTCCTTGCAGAGACTTTGACAACATGCTGGTGATATACCCAGCCGATGTGGTTCTGTTCGAGGGCATTCTGGTGTTTTACTTTCCCAAAATCCGCGATCTCTTCCACATGAAGCTCTTCGTGGACACGGACTCGGACACCAGGCTGGCCAGAAGAGGTGACACCCCAGCCACTTAACACCTCGCAAATGAGAAACTCAAACTGTCTTTGCAGTGCCACGTGACATCAACGAGCGCGGACGCGATCTGGACGCCGTGCTCACCCAGTACATGACCTTCGTGAAGCCCGCCTTCGAGGAGTTCTGCTCGCCCGTAAGCCCCACCCGCAAATTCCCACGAAAGCCATCAATAAACTAATGATACACCCGCTTTTTTTTTCAGACGAAAAAGTTTGCTGACGTTATAATACCGCGCGGTGCGGACAACACAGGTGAGGCAGCTGCAGAGACCTTGCTACCTGCTCTGTTTACTTTTTGTGCCACACAAGAACACACTACACTTCTACTACTCTGAGCGTTTTGTAGTGTTTCGTTGAGTTGGTCGCCCCAATAACCATAGTTTTAGACCTCTGGTTCTTTTGTTCGATTCTTGCTCGATTAACCCCAAAACTTAACTTTAACCTGTAACCCGTAACCTGTTACCCGTAACGTTCGAGGACAACAGTACCCTTATCACAAACGTAGACCGCTTGATGTTCTCATCATAAATACATTCGTTTACATAATATTATTATATTATTCACCGCCCTTTTATTGTTTTCCCCATGCGATTCGTTATCTGTTGCGTATTGATGTCACCCACACCGACCCCTTTTCCGTTGTTTCCGTTTTGTTCCTGTTGTTTTATTGTATCTCTTGCAGTTGCCATTGATCTTATTGTACATCATATCGGGGAGATACTCGCCACCACCAACAGCGCACAGCACAACAACACAGTCAGGGTAGCGTCGTCCAGCATGAAGCGAGACCACTAAACGCAAAAGCTAATTCAAACCGCCTCTGGGGCCGGCCAACTTCCACGTCCTAGCGCCGCGCGTCCCAAGCTTCTACTAATTGCCAAAACCAAAACCAATGTCCCAAAACAAAACAAATAATTGCGGCGCCGGCATCGCTTCTCAGTGTAGTCGTTAAGATTGAAAAGTTTATATATATTTATGCCTAGTTGTATCTATCTACTTGCGTTTGTTCAGCAATACATTACATGGTAGTGTGTATGTCTAAGCTCGTTTCTGTTTCATTAAGATAACCACCCAATACGCGGTAACCCTGGTCCCCCACACAGCCGTAATTTCTTTGCCCGGCTCTAACCTGAATCCCCCGCGAAGCTTTACCTTTGAAGCACTCAACTCAACTCACATGCCACATACTATATAACTATTGTATCGGGTAACCTAATCTCTAATCTAGTTTTGACTTGCGTTGCTTTTGAAATACATTCTTAAATATACTTGAACTTTGTCCCAAACTAATATTTGAAACTCAGGAATAGTTGTTTCCCCAATATATACTTTAATCATTAAGTAGTGCTAAGTAATTCCCCTATGAAACCGAAATATTACCCCGAAGCATTCCCTTAACCTTTGTCCCACAAACTAAGCGGGCATTTCACTTAGCAAGTACAAAGCCAACAGACAGACCAACAGCATTGCCAATTGTAAAGCACACTCACCAAGTCACAAAATACAAGCGAAACACAATAGCGTTAAAAGTTAACAGAAAACGCCGCCCAGCGTAGATGCCACTAGGTAATAGTGTTACTAACTAGAGCTAGATTAAGACCTTGGGCTTAGACTAGACCCGCGGACCGAGGCGCTCTGGAGGAGCAGCAAGGTAAGTGCATTGTTCCACGTTCCGTTTCAGTGCCAACCACGCTCTGCAGCATTACGTTTGGCTAGCCCCCCCGAAAACAGAGGATGATATTAAAGGTTCTATCTCGCTTTTCGTTGCAGTGGCCATCGATCTGATCGTCCAGCACATCCGGGACTTTTTGAACAATCGCTCCCGCCACGGATCGACGGGAAACATGGCCCTCTACATGAACTTGGACCTGAACGCCCCGGCCGCGGGTCTCGTGGGCCCAGGTAAGGCCACCCTCCACAAGCTCCAGCACAAGGCGCGCCCCCACTAACCCCCCGTCGATCGGGACTGGAGCGGATCCCCGGACTACTAATCACCATCCACCACTGCATGCATGCGATCGGCCCATTGCTCTGTTGTACATATTGTATCGTCAGTAACCGCTTTGTGTTTCTCTGCGCAAGATGCGGGCCATGGAGGCGACGAGGGCAACGGCACCTACACCGCCATCCGGAGGTTCTCCACGCTCTGCAAGGAGCTGCACCTGCAGGGCAACTTTTTCTTCGCCACCAACAAGAACCTGCCGCACCACTAGCCCCGATCCTCATCAGCCACCACTCCGGATCGGATGTAGTAACATACAACAGACAGCGCATCAGGGCGATTGTTACTTTTTGTTATCAATTATGTACCTTTATAGATATATATATTTTATATTTTCAGTAAAACTCATTGAAAAGTAAGACGCGGTTTGAGAAGGTTTTCATTTCGAATTGTTTAGAAAGTATGCGATACATGTTGAAAATTTAAGACTTTAGACCAAGAAAATGTTTGAAAATGTAGATAAAGATTTTAAGCGTTGGTTTCACATATATAATTCATCTTTGTTGTTTTTGGGGGGAATAAATTAGTGGTCAGACTTCCATAGATTCTATAACTTCCTTTAATCAAAATTATATTGCATTAGTTTGAAAGCCCCCTAAACTCTATTTGAGGGATACAACTAAAAATTACTAACTATCTAGCATTTAAGTTTCCAGAAATATTTCAGATTTTCCCACCAATATACAAGTTACTCATAAATAGTTTATTCCAAGAAAAAATTTAGCTTGAATACTGATATGTGACCTAGAATTCCGTTCCATTTTCCGATCGATTGCCATTACACCTTGCACTTGTACATGGCGTTGATTTTGCGCACATCTCCGGCGGAGAATCCGCGACGCTGACCCATCTGACCGGCATCCGGACTGGCCCGGAGAGCCTTCAACGTGGGCTGCCCGTTGCGGGAGAAGCTCTTGGCCGAGTAGTGCATCACGCTGGCGTAGTCGTAGTCGACTCCGAATCCCGACTGGGACTTGGAGCTGGCCTTCTCGAAGTTGACCATCATCTCGGGCTTGATGTTGCTGCTCATCACCTGGACGTAGGAGTCGCGTTCGTGGCGGTTCTGCTCGTGGAAGAAGCCCAGGGCGTGCATCAGCTCGTGGATGGGAGTGCCGTAGGTTCGCAGGCAGTTCGGCGACTGCAGGTTGACCTCCTGGCGGCCACCCAGGCGTCCGATGCTGCTCCAGCAGCCCGATTTGCTGCTGCCAATCGAGATGTAGTCCTTTTCAGTGGTTCGCGGCCTGAAGCGAATGCAGGTTTTGGTGTGGTACTCCTAAATATGCCAAGGAAGTTAGCCGAAATTATCAGGAATCCTATAAGAGGAACCCACCTTGAAAGCATTGTTGATGTTCCCCAGCTCCTGGCTGGTGAAGGGCCCCTTGATCTCGTAGGGCACCACGCCGCCCGGCCAGCGGGAACTCAGCGCCAGGATGCCATTGCGGGTGCCATTCGATCTGGCCGAGCGGTAGCTCAAGGGTATGAGGATATCACCTTCATAGTAGGTGCCCAGTTCCTCGGGGTTCTGCGGCGACTCCTCGTTGTGCGCCTCGACCAAAGCGCCCGTGGTCTCCGTATCCGGGTTTCCGAATATGTTGTCACTCACATCCGTTAGATCAATCATCTCCTGGGAGTCCATGTCCTCCAGGGGCATGCCATTGCCCAGGGATATCCCCAGGAAAGCCAGGGAGAGCAACAAAAGCTTGACTTTGCTTTGAAACTTTGCCATTTTGCTGTAACTTTAGACCGGGAGGTCTTGCATTATATAGTCCCACCTAGACCTCCAAAATATATCGACTTTGTGGCCCATTGTTGTTTATGCTTGAGTTTTGTTTTGTTTTGTTTTGTTTTGAGATAAGACGGCGCCTTTTGTAGGCAATATTATTTGCATAAAGTTCGCACTTGCATATCCGCGTATGTTATGGCCAAATTAATATGCAGTCAGCTCTAATCGGTCAATTTGTAAGTGGAATGCCGGAATGTTGGAATATGTAAATGGAGGTTTTGATTTCAAAATTGTTCTAGTCTAGTTGTTGCGAATGAAATGGAATTTATTATGTTAAGAGAAATGTGTTTCCTCCTCCGTAGAGAAGCATTCTGATACCAAAACTCTTTAGATTTATTTTTATGCATTTTTTTTAAACGAGGAGTCAATGGATATTAAAACTAATGAAAAGTTTTGGATTATACTCGTAGTCTGTTGAGCGTTTCTCAAACTTAATTTATTTAGATTTTTTTTAATAAAATGTAATAGTAAATAACTAAATATAAAACCCAATTGATGAGCATAATATTTAGTTATGGTTTTTCAAACACTTCCAGTATAACTCAAGAAAACTCCAAATGTCTGAGTAGAGCAAAATCTAAGCAACATTTCAAATTTGAAGCAGCCGTTACAGTGTGGCTGCACTGCATTGGCAGCACACCTGTAATAATAAGAACCTTGCAACACTGGTTGCGCCAAAGTTGCCGGCCCGGCTTCGGTCACACTTTAGCCGATTTCAAACCGAAGGTGCAACCCACAAAAGTTGTTTGTTGTCGTTCGTCGTGGAAGTCGGTTGCGCACGCTTCTTGCTTATCCGCTCACCTGCCAGCGTCAGGTGTACCCCAAAACGGCTCAGAAACTCATCATAAACATCAAAATAGCCGCCGCAGAGATCCTATCAATCGAAAAAACCTCGAATATAACTGAAAAATCGCTTTTTTAGGCCTTGAATCGATGGCTTTTTTAGCCGCCTAAATCGTGTTGGTGTTGGCCAATGCGCTCGCCAGCGTGTGCGAGTGTGAGTGAGAACTGCTTGCAGTTCAAAAGGGCAGCAGCAGCAGCAACAGCAACAGCAGCAGCAACACGAAAAGCTTGCTTTCAAGCCAACTCGTTCTGGCCGTAAGAAAAGCTAGTGCAAAAATGGCCTGAGAAATTGGTGGCTCAAACCCAACGAATGTGCTCAATATTCAAATTCAGGCTAGAAAGTGTCGCGTGCGAAAGTGTACAAATAATAACTAGCGCAGCAAATACAGCAACTACAGCGAAAAAAAGCCAATAAAAAGCAGAGGAAACCCGTTCTAAGTCGCTGTTTTTTGTGCGGTGTGTGAGTGTGTGTGTGAGTGTGCACTCGAAGAAATCATACGAATCAATGAAGATCCTCCAAGCGAATTAGAGAACCACAAAACGAGTACCCTTTTTTTCATCCATTTCGAACTTGGCCAACAAATAAAGCTTCAATCATGGCTTTGATCGCGAATGCGTCAGCAGTCCGGCAGCAGCAACAACAACAGAGAACAACAAAAGGCAGAATAATAACAACAACAACGACAACTAGAAGTCGAGACCGCACGAAAAGCGCAGCTCAAATTACGACAACGTCGCATTTGCTCAAGCGCGCCATTTCAGCGCCTCAATGGATACCGCTCTTCTTATTAATTTATTTAGCAACAGGTAAGCGGCATTCAGCGTACAATTTCGCAGGTAAACACTCTATATGAGGGAGTGTTTGTATCCCTCTTAAGAGCGCCGGGGATTAGTGCAAAACCTCTCTTAAATTTGGGTTCTAAAAACAGTGAAAGCTGTTAGTACCAGGTTATGTTATCACTAAAGTTTGGATTCTAAGCAAATTCTTACGGGACAAATTTAAAAGTTTTGTAAAATACAAAACAGGTACACACACAGATAGGGGCCGTTTGTAGCCCTCTATTAAGCCCCGATATTCAGTTCTCTAATGAATTTTGGTTCTATAAATAGCTTACAACCTCTTATTTTATCGCTAAAATCCGCATTGAAGTTTGGATTCTAATCAATTTCTTACTTGACCAACCTGAAAGTGTTGCAAAGCACAAAAATGATGAGTAAGCAGAAACAACTGTTTACCAGAACATACAAAGACTATGCAGATTATTGTATAAAATGTAACATTCGCTTGGAACCGCCAAAAGCCGGTATATTGTTAAAAACAATATACAATCAATTTATATTCGCTATGAAAATCAGGGCGATATAAAAAGTTCACCCTAACCTACAATTTTAAGCCAATCTTAAACTTTCCTAAAATGCAACTCAATAGTTTTTAAAAAACCATAATTTACAAACAAAAGTTAAAGAAAACGTGTTAATTTCGAAGCGAAAAACTTCCAGATTTATTGGGACTTTCCCTATATGGAAGTTCCACTGTATTTTGGATGCTCCAAATGGAGCATTTGCTGCTTACCAAACCTCTTAATCCGTATCAAGAGCAACAGGTTAGAAGTTTGTTTGTGTTTTTGGGAGGTGGCCAAAGGAAAAGTCATGTTGGGGAAAGGAATTTCCATTGATTTCGGGCATCCAAAAACCCGTCGAACGGGTTTCCTTCAAAAAAATGACTCACTTCGCTGGCATACCTGGAGTTTGATTGTGTTAATTATCCACTCGCTTCGTATTTTTGATGGTTGTGTGCTCATTCTTATCGCTGAAATATGAAGAAAAGGAATGCATGGTAACCACTCATAAAATTATGGCTGCGCTTACGTATTTGACTATATTTAGTAGGAGTTTCTATTAGGTAATTAATCAAAATACTTGGAAATTATGGCTTCTAAAAATTGTCGCTCGTGTGATGAATGTGTATAGAAATAAAATAATGCACTACCGTTTGCAGTTTGATTGTGATTCCGCACATAATCACAATAATTTAATTGAATTGAATTGGCTCGTAACGCTTGCTGACTCATTTTGTGTAATTATCAGTTACATGTTGTCCAAGTCCCCTCGTTGCTGGGGCCATTGTTGTGCCCCCTTTTTTCCATTGGATTGTGCAAAAACGACCTCAAAAAAATTTGGTTTATTTATTTACAATGGCAACAGCCGTCCGGCTGTTGTGGCGTGTAATCTTATCTTTTGGCCGGAAAGTGAAGTGCGGGCCGCTGTTGCAAAAGCGGTCGGAACAGCGTCAGTTGTACCTCAATTCCATTGATAGTTTGATAAAGAGAAAAACACACACCCGACGCAAGAAAGAAGCCAAAGAGATTGAGTTTTTCCAGCTCCCGGGTTGGGAAATCCCTGCAATGCATCGGAAACTGGTTTTCACACTTTCCTTCTAATGGGCTTGCTCAATAAAAACCGAAATCTTTCTGGTTAAAATAGTAAAACAAGGATCAAATCTTGGGCAAGTGGTAAAACCCTAAACTCATTAACCGCACTAAAAAAACAGTCTTAAATAGTTCCCCCAAAGTGCGTTCCCATTTGTCAAAGAACATTTGACTTTTCCATTTTGAGGAATCACACAGAAAAGGAAATTAGAGACAGGGAAAATGGAAAAATTTTCCATCTCGTTGCCGGGAAAGCCCTCAAATGCACCATGACAATAAACAACAACTGGTTTGTACGCTCCAGCATCTATCGTAAAATCCAGACACCGACAGCGACGATCATCAGCGTCATCTTCACTTCGAGAGTGGTTGCTGTCTGGTTTTCCTTTGAATTTCCGCCCTCAGCAGCAATAATCCATCATTTTCTATGGAAAATCGCTGCACAGGTACACACACACACACGCTACGCATAGAGAAAAGTGGAGGAAAATTAAGCAAACTACCTGCATTGCGTTAACGATAACAACACGTGACCCCGCGTGTAAGTGGAAATCTAAATGGAAATGGAAACGGAGAATGGAAAATGGGAACTGGGAACTGGGCGCGGGGGAGGGACACACCCGCTTGGCTGTGCGCGATGCGCGGTGTCCGGTGTTTTGGCCTGGTCAAGTGTTAAAGTGCAATCGGCCGTGACTTGGGCCCACGCAGCCGGCCGCGACCATTGCCTGACGCTGGCCATTAGTGCAAGTCGTTAGCCAGGTCCATAAAAATAGCCGCATTGAAACTACAACAAAACCCAGGGAACTGATTTGCTCCAGTACCCAAATGGTTGGTGGTTTTACGTAAAACTGAGGGCTAATCTATATTTAAACTAAGGTGGGCTTTCATAGATTCTTTGCATCGATTTTCAAGTATAGCCTGAACATTTTATTTACAATTTTTACCGGGTATTGGTAGTCTTTCGCCAGGTTCACGAAAATAGAATTTAGACTATAAAAAACAAACCAGGGAACTGCCCAGCGAACTCTGCATCGATTTGCTTGGAAGATACTTAACATTCTATTCACAATTTTGTTGTCAGCAGTACCGGGTATTGATAGTCGTTGACCATGTCCTTAAAAATAGTGTTGAGACTTTATAAAACAAACCAGAGAACTAGCCAGGGAACTCTGTATCAATTTGCATGAATATCCTGAATATTTTATTCTAAATTTGTAGTGAGCAGTACCGGGTATTGGTAGCCGTAAGCCGGGTAAAAGAGGTTGGTAGTTTAAACCTAAAAAGAGAGTTATTCTATATTTAAAGATGCATTTTTATGTAGCACCTAAACCGGACTGTATTCGGAACTTTGCAGTGAGCAGTAGCGGATACGCTGCAGTCGGTAAAATAAAAAGATTGGTAGAATTCTTTCTTGTGGCTGCAACGTTGCCGGTTTTCAGCGGCTGCATCGATTAGCAAGGGCCACCTTGGAAATTTACCGCCGCAAAAAAACCGCAAATATATGGGAAAATCAGGGAGAAAAAACTGAAAACTAAACAGCAACAGCCGCAGCAACAAATAAAGAAGAGTGGCTTTCGCTTTTACTCGCTTTATTTCATACTACAACTCCATGCAAACGAGTGTTTCAAATTTTGTGGGCGTTGTTCAATGCCTGTCTCTGGGCCGATTGTCTTTATCGCAGCGATCACGTACTATAGCTGCGTTTTATCTGAGGCTATTTGCATACGCAGCGCAGCCAACAAAATTCCATTGTTGGCATTGACTCACAACATAATCGTACAATGGGCTCTAACGCGCCGATGTTTGGCACAAACTGTTAGGTAATTGTGCTGCGAAGTTGCCGGACCAGATCGGTTCTAAGCCCAATTATTTGAGTCTGAATGCGGCGAGGGTTTTGTGTGTTGACAGCCACACAACCGGCTGGAATTTGAATATCAAATTAGACAGTCACAATCGAGTTCTTTGGGTATCAGTAAGCACCTTTTAGCGATGCCCTCTCCCCGAAAATGCTGAAATCATTTCCTTTTTTCCAACAAGATTTCCGCATTTTCGAAACCTCTTAATTTATTTCGAAAACACTGGCATGGTGCAACGCCCACGGGTTGCAACTGCCTGTCTGGCTGTGTTTTTGTTTGCCCAGACTGTGTGCAAGTTCTCGCTTTTCTGTGGATTCGGGAGGCTCTGGCGGTGGTAGGACGGGACGCACCGGAAAAGATTCTCAGGCGTGTTTTCGGTTTTGTTTTATTCAACAGTTCATTGCTTTGTGCCAGTTTGGGAACAAGTCTGGCAGCCCCTTTTTCCAGGCCCACAGAATGTGTGCACAAGGGCCGATTGTTGTTGGCCGCACAAACACAGTGACTGCCACAAAACTGGTTCCCAGGCGCGCCTGCGCAGCAGCGGAGCAGCAGCAGAAAAAAAACAACGAAATTCAACGGCGCCAAATAGCGGGGGAGAGAGTCAGTCCGTCAGTCAGTCGGAGTTGGTGGATCTAATTTTGACTGTGCTCGATTCTAGGCATTTCATTTGGGGCCCCAGTGGATTTTCTGTTTCCGCTTCCCAGAACGAAAAGATTAAAGAATAAGTAGCATTAACTGTCTGCACCCATTAAGCTAAATATGAAACAGATTTAGCGGATTTCTCCCCAAGATAGAATCAAAGTTGTGTAGCCTCTTTATTTCATAATTTATACGAGTACACCCTTGTTAGCATTTCACGTACGTTTTGCCGTTTTATTAATTTTGTATGTAGGCTACGTGCCAATCTAGTTTTTTGTTTGGATCCATTGGATTTTCTATACAATTTCATGAGAGCAAGCTGAGCGAGAACGTTTGCCTGTTGACAAACTCGAATTTTTTAGTGGGTGCAAGTTTTTTGTGAACCGCTTTCATGGGAAGCGTTTATTTATCAAAACTAATTAGCTTCTGGCTGCCTGACTGTACGAGTATTGTTGCCTTTTTATACAAACGCATGCGGTTTTATTTAAATATTTAAAGATATTTCCTCACCGCCTTTCTGGGAAGCCAGAGCGGAAATTAGTGTGGGAACCCCCCAAGCTCGAAGCGCAGTTTCGTTTGGATTTGTTCGTTCTGCGCTCTAACAAGGTGTTGGAACAAATGATCGCTCAAAGCAAAGCATTTTTCTTTGCGTTGGGATCTATGACCCGACTTGAGTGCAGCCAGACATGAACAAGGAACAGAGGGATGTTTGTGGGAACTCAACTAAATCTTGGGAAGAAGTGCATTTTCCCCGGGAAAGCGCAACAAAGCGAGCACATTTAACATCCAAAAAGACACAACAACTGTTTACCCAAACTATTTGAGAGTAAAATGTATACGAGTACTCAAACCAAACCTTATCTTTACTATATTTTTTGACAAGTAAGTAACTCTTCTTAAATCAAGCTAATTCTATAGGCCCTTCATATTTTTCTAAATTAACGACCCAAGGTAAGAACAAGTGGAAACGTTGTAGTCGAGCTTTCTCGTGAGATACCACGAGACACCAAGGCATTGACACTGGCAAAGGCCGTATAATCATTTTTTATTGTCCGATCATTATAAAACTCACCAGAAAACTAGATTTTTAAATTAGTTACTGTAAGCAAAAAGATTTATATCTCTTGATTTAATCACTTTGGAGATATAAACAAATATGTTGATCGGGTCGAAAAAGCTTCCCTCTCCCTGTTACATACATTTGCACAAACCTAATACACATTTTGTAACTTAACATACATGGTATTAAAACGAAAGCCCTTAGAAAATAAACATTATGGCAATTAACAGAATACTTCGCCGCCTACAAACTCCCACGTGTTTTTACAACAATATCATATTTCGAGTTCTCTCCAGAGCTCAATGAACATCGAGTGCAATTAAGACCGCTAAATAATCGTATTATCAACAAGCTGCAATTAAATTTTAATCGCGACACGTTTTCACTTTTCCGAAAATAGAGAAAAACGAACAGAGACCGAAAACTGAAAACGAAAATCTAACAATTAAAGTGCAATTAAAAAATTTCGAATTTAATTAGACACCGCCGATTATTGTTGTTTGGTTCGCAGCTAACAAATGAAACACAGAAACGCAAAAAAAAGTAAAATCGGTCAACAGTAATTTATGCAACTTCTGAGCATCCGATATGCGAAATGAAAATAACAAAATAATCAAGTGCAAAACGAAACTTTTTTCCGTGGGCGTTCGTTTTTTGTTACCCAAAAGGCAACGTAAAAGTAAAAATTATTTAGAGCAAAAATTAATGGCAACAACAATATCGAAATGGTGTTCGTGTGTGTGGGTTGGCAAGTGAGGCAATTCAGCCGCAAATAAACACAAACTTGGGAGTAAAACAATTGAGGTATGACCAATGCAGACTTGTAGAGTGCAGTGAAAGAAATTCAGGCCTCAAAAGGTTCATTTCCTAGATTTTTCTTAGAGGTTTTAATTTTTTTTTGTTGGGNTTAAGTTTTTTTTTGGGGATGTAATAATCCCGGCAACCGTCCACTTAAGCCCAGTTAGCAACCATCCACCACTTGTTTTGGCCTTTTGTTTTGACCAAACATTGGACCCGGGGGTGGTTAAGGAAAATTTTGTGCATAATATTTAAAAGGGTGGATATTTGGTTGAGATTGCTGCGTTTAAAGAAATCAAAAGAACATGTAAATATATTATGGATAACATGTTTTGAATACTGAGATAGAATCAAAAAAGTTTGGAGAATATAAACAACTTATGGAAAATTCAATTGTTGAGATAATATTTAGATAATAAAAATTAAAGTTTTAAAGAATTCTAGCGATTATTTCTGGAAGCTCGTTTCATAGTATATCTTTAGCCCTTAAGTTTATAATTTAGAAATATGAGTAGTTTGGCTATTCCACAGTTTAGGCATTGAAGGCAATTTAGAGAGTTTTGATGCACTGTTTCTCAAGATTGTTACCATTCCATTGTTAGCTATTTTTCTGGCCCCCGGTGTGCAATATACTACCCTCGTTTTTAGTAAATTTTAGATTACTTTCTTATAGTCATTCTTGGAGTGTTTTGATGTACTTTTCCTTACGATTGATATCTCTCCAGTGGTTGCTATTTCACTGGCCCCTGGTGTGAAAGGTACTCCACTCGTTTGCATTGCACTCGGTGTTGTTTTGCATATACATATATGTATGTATATACTATATGTATGTATGAAGCAAACATGCTTCTGGCGCTGATTAGTCATACCAACAGAATGCCATGAAAATGCAAAAACAAAGCCCCAGGCAAGGCAAGGCAAAGGCAAAGCGATGCAATGCAATGCAAGCTGAGCTAATTTGCATACATCTACTTATGTTGTATTTGGACTGCAGGCAAGTGTTGCAATCTTTTTGTTAACTGGGTCCCGCTCTTTCACTCGCTTTTTAGCCATCCCAGAGCCGGGCGTGTGGGCGTGCCAGGAACGTGTGGTTGGTTGGTAGTACCGCTTCCCTCTGCGTGTATTTAGCGCACTTCATTTTGCATAAATCACTTTTTTCCAAACAACATGGGAAGCCTGAAATGGGGGTCTGAAAATGAGTAATTATCTTGCCCATAGATTGAAGATCTCGAGCGTTTTCTCTTTTAGTCGGAAAGATTTACTTAAGTATGGGGGTAGGCAACTTCAGGGAAACTGCTGGTAAAAACAGTAAAGCAAGCAACAAAATTGCCAGTTTAAATGATAATCTATTAAATAGCAGAGGGAAATGACTTATTTTCAAGTGGAGTATGATTCTTTTTTAATTGAAAAACCTAAGGGAAAGTATTCATCCATATTCATTAATCATCCAAGTTAAGGCTAGTTGCTTGACAAATAAGTTGTCTAGAGTTAGCTAAATAGTTTCCAAATAGCCAAAGAATTGCCTTGAATGTCTTAGCATTTCCCAAGTGTTGGCCACACCCCTGCTTAAGAACCGGCACAAAACAATCTTTGTCCCCGAAAATCCCAGAGCCGAGCGAGACATCATTAAGAGCTTAAAAAGCATTTCCAACTGAATGCTGACTCTTGACAAAAGACCCACAGAAACTATTAAACTGTATCTTTTTATGGCACCGCTAAAAGAATTCGCCAGCCGCTCTCTGGAGCAAACTTCGGAAACTCTGAAGTTTAGCAGTCTCGAGTCATTCATGACATGACTCAAAGAAATATGTATAAACATTCGTTTATATAAACAAACTCTCGAACAAGCAAACGGTTGTCCGACAGCCAAGCAAAAAATAATATCCACAAAAGCGCGAAATAGAATTCTTGACGCGTTTATGATTATGAAATTTCCGTTCCGTTTGCTTACGACCAAGCTTAAAACTCAATGCTACTCGTAAGATTGGGCCAAGCGTATGGCCCGGCATGAGCAAAATCTTCGAGTCCACTGCCACTGCTCTACGGGCATGATATGTGGGCTTGTTGTGCACACAATGTTCATACCATGTACCCTACGATACAAATGGTATACTCGTATTAAGTTTGTGCAAATGTAACAGGGGGAAGGAGACATTTCCGATCCTACAAAGTATATTCTTGATCAGGATCTAAAGCCGATCTAGCCATGTCCGTCTGTCTTTCTGTATTTATAAACACTTCGTTCTCCGAAATGTTAAGAGCTAGAGACGTAATTCTTTTTGCTCTATGTGTGTTTGTCAGAATTTATTTATTTGGAATTTTAGCCACACTCCCTTTCGGATCTAATCTTTATAATAATAGGACAATAAATAATGATAATACGGCTTTTTCTAGTGTCAATGCCTGGTGAAAATAGGTACATGGTATCTCGTTGTCGAGAAACCTCGAATACTGCGTTTCTACTTGTTTTGAATTGGCATTTTTGCCGTTTAACTCTTGAATCATATTCTGCTTAGTTTTGTACGTGAGTATAATATAATTATGAGCTACTTTGCTGGGGGCTTATTTACTTGCCCACATTACCACTCCCCTTCGCACCTGGGGGCACTGGAAGGCAAAACTGTCAATGCAAATAGCAAATCGCCTTTAAATGCGAAATAAAATGTTTGAGAAGACGGACCCCGGCCGAGGCAGCAAAATCGATGGCCTCATAAACTATTGTGCTTTGCGGTCTTTTTTCAGTTGTCCAGTTGGGTTTTAACATCGTTCAGGTTCTGCCGAGGTCTCCCGGGCGCTTTCTAAGCTTCTGGCAGCCATGGGGTCAGGGCAGCCCAAAGGGCACAGCCGACCACGGGAGAGTTCACTCCAGTCAGAGGTGCTAAAACGATCTCTTCCCCAAAGGGGGGTACTCAGAAGTGTAAAAACTCTGCCATACTCGTATGTGCCAGCTTTATTGACGCGAAAAGCTGCGCATTTCTCACATAGCTGTGGTTTTGGTAATAACCTTAAGCTCAAGGAAATTGCCGGCTAGGGGTTTAATGCCTTGTAGTTATGTTGAGCGCAGGTAATAGAGTTGTTACGAAGGCTTTCTATTACAATAATGTTGCGAAATCCATTGAATAATAACATTTGCGTATTCCCATCCAGACTTTCATCTGCCAAAAAGTTTTGCAAAACGGAACTAGCGAGATTTTCCAAGTAAAATAACTCTTTCCTTTGACGCTTTCTTTCCGTTTCAATACTCTATTTGTATTGATGAAAAACCAGCTTACGGACATGCAAGCAAACTTATTTCATATGGTAACAACATTCATATGTAGCTGCCTTTTTGCCTTTTTTACGCCTTGTGCACCCAGTCCAAGAAAGCTTGTTAATTTCGTTTTGATGTTTTCTCGTTTTGTTTTTCAAACGCCGGCACGCAGTTGGAGTCTGCTCGGGAGTCCGGTACCTTTTGACGGTTTCTGCTGATGCGGGAATTGATTCTGCGCTTTGGTGATCAAAGCAAAGCAAATGAAAGTTGAAAAGTGGGGGCCTCTAACTGATTACCATTTAAGTGGCATGTGCCGGGCCATGGCAACTCGTCTAATTTGGTCAATGCTACTCGCAAAAGACAACCAAACACTTTCTTAGCCGGCGAGCCAGCGCAGCCATGGGCGAAAGACGCCAGGCCGAAAGTGCTGAACTAGACAGCAATGGGAAAATGTAAGCCAAAGTAAACCAATTGCTTTGCCCATTTGCACTGTGCCAAATACGCGAAATGAGGAAGTCTACGGTTACAAATGCGTTGGCCAAATGCGAATGAAATGCGATTAGTTAAATGCGAGCCCGACTTGGCCCGAACCGAACCCAACCGACCTGGCCTTGTCATGCTTTTATTTCATTTCATCTGTTTCACCCATCGGTCAATTGCACTGAAAACAAGTGGGAGCGGGTTCACTCGACCGTAGATACCCGGTACTCAGTTAAAAACTGAAGGTTATCATCTTATTTTCTCTGCATTTTCCCACCGTGTAACCCACCGCTTTCTTGATCTTCTCTTGCAGATGTCGCCTCTGTGGAGGTGCCGACCAAGGAGGCATACTTCAATGGCTCCACTTACCTCCGCCTGACCACGCCGATGCCCATTTGGGACCACTCGGCCATCAGTTTCCGCTCGTGCCGCGGCGGCGAGATCCTCGCCCAGCAGTACAACAAAAACTCAATCGTAATCTCAGTGCTCAACGACTTTCTGCAAATCTCACTCGCCGGACCGGCTGTCCACGGGCCCAACAACCGCCTGGATGTCAAATTGCCCTACCAACTGCTCGACAACCGCTGGCATACGCTCCAGTTCAAGTACGAGTACGGCAATCTCTACCTGCACGTGGATCGTGCGGCAAGCATATTTGGTGAGTGATAATCATGCCCCTTTCCCTCGTCGGAGGCCCCAAATTGGATTGCCATCGGAATGGGTCCCGAAACCGCCCTCCTTCCGTCCCAATTGGGTCGTGTCCGTCTGTCCGACATCCAAACGTGATATGTTGCAAAGCAAATAGGAGTGAATCACATCACGAGGGTTAAGTAATGCAATTGTGTCGCTTTAATGGGACGATGAGAAAACAGAGCCACGAACTCAATCGCCTAATCCATAGATAGCCATGTGAAACGTGGAAAATAGATGGTAATTTAGTTGGTTTGATGGGCATCTTAAAGGTGATTGATAAATTGGAAAGGAACAACTCCAGACACTAGAGGTAAATCGGCTTAAAGGTGGCAAAATCGTTAATTTGAATATTTAGAAAGGCATGGTGAATGCTTCGAGATTGGCTTGGCAAAAACTTATATCTAATCTCTAAGAGACAAACATGAGAAGTCACTTACAAAAGAATAAATTGAGACACCGATATTATTGTTATTTTCCTTACCTAATACTTAATCAATTCTTATTTAACTTTGCCTTTTTTGCCCCTCAGCCAACTCCACGTACAACAGCCAGTTTCTGACCAACCAGGACATAGGCTACAAGGATGCCATCTTGATACTGGGAAACTCGTTCTCCGGCTGCCTGCTCGACGGACCCGGCCTGCAGTTTGTGAACAACTCCACCGTGCAGAACGTGGTCTTCGGGACGTGTCCCCTGACCCCGGGTCCCTGCAGTGACCACGATTTGTTCACCCGCCTGCCGGACAACTACTGCTTGAACGATCCCTGCATGGGCCACGGCACCTGCTCCTCCAGTCCCGAGGGATACGAGTGCCGGTGCACGGCCCGGTACTCGGGCAAGAACTGTCAGAAGGACAATGGCTCGCCCTGCCTCAAGAGTCCCTGCGTGAACGGGGGCTCGTGCTTGGAGAACTCCCGCGGCGACTACCAGTGCTTCTGCGATGCCACCCACAGTGGCCAGCACTGCGAGACGGAGGTGAACATCCATCCGCTCTGTCAGACGAATCCCTGCCTGAACAACGGAGCCTGTGTGGTGGTCGGCGGCAACATCGCCTGCGAGTGCCCCAAGGGCTATGCGGGCTCCCGGTGCGAGACGGACACGGATGAGTGCGCCTCGCAGCCGTGCCAGAACAACGGTAGCTGCATCGACCGGATCAACGGCTTCAGCTGCGACTGCTCCGGCACTGGCTACACCGGCACCTACTGCCAGACGAACGTCAACGAGTGCGACAAGAATCCGTGCCTGAACGGCGGCAGGTGCTTCGACACCTACGGCTGGTACACCTGCCAGTGCCTGGACGGATGGGGCGGGGAGATCTGCGACAGGCCCATGACCTGCCAGACCCAGCAGTGCCTGAACGGCGGCACCTGCGTGGACAAGGCCATCGGTTTCCAGTGTATCTGTCCGCCGGAATTCAGCGGCGAGCTCTGCCAACTGGCGCCCAGTTGCGCGCAGCAGTGTCCCATCGACTCGGAGTGTGTGGGCGGCAAGTGCGTCTGTAAGCCAGGAACATCGGGTGAGTCTTTCACTATCCAACATGGCATGGTTAGCATGAGGCTTTGCATGGATCATTATAGGTGTGGGTCATGGTTTAAGCACTTATTCAAGTTTAACCCAACTAAGCCACAAAAACCACATCATATTTAAGAAAATTCATTTGAGATCTCAACATAATTTTGTATATAAATTGGTTGCTTTATTTCCTAAATTGGTCACGGATTTCTCTTTTGATTTTAATTAACTAAATCACAATTTGTGTATTGTTTAAAAACGCAAACAAAAAGCTTCCGATTTGGAGCCGCAATCTCCGCTCGAGGTGGACATTTCCGATTCCAATCTGTGCGCCGGGGAAAAGAAGAAGCGCTACATATCGCCCGAGTGGCTCAAGCGCAAGCGTTGTGAGCTAAAACTAAGTACGTGGGATCCGAAGCTTCTTGACAAAGAATCCACCTGAAAGACAAAGCCAAGGAACACTCCCTAGCTCTTTTCCCTGCTTGCTACCTAAAGGACCCATAAAAATACGATAATTTTTACAATTATATCATAAAAAGAAATTATTGAACACTATATGATACCCCATAATCATAAATAAAGTGTATAATGGTAATTTTTGTACATAAATTTCAATCAATTGCCATCAAGAGATACACAATATGTTCATGCTTATGCTTTTTCCACAACCACCTCAAAACTAAACACAAATTCTAGATAAATCTTGTATGGCTTATCCACTAATTTGTATAATCCTAATCTACCATTATATCATAAAAAAAAATTATTGAACACTATATGATACCCCATAATCATAAATAAAGTGTATAATGATAATTTTTGTACATACATTTCAATCAATTGCCATCAAGAGATACACTATATGTTCATGCTTATGCTTTTTCCACAACCACCTAAAAACTTAACACAAATTCTAGATAAATCCTGTATGGCTTATCCACTAATTTGTATAATCCTAATCTAATCCTTATATCACGTATTATGGTGTATATATGGCTATAACTTAGGCCCTATTGGTCACTGTCTGCCGACAACAACAACACCAGAACCAGAACCGATACCAGAACCAACAACAACCACAACAACAACTACAGCTATCCCTATACCAGATAATCCAAATACTTTAACCACAACAACGACAACAACAAAGAGACCCCCAATACCAACAAGTATTACAACTACAAAATCAACAACAACCATTAGCAAAAAAACTCAACAACAACTACAACAACAACAACAGTCACCAACCCAACGCTCGGCCTCCCTGAATGCATGTCCCCAAGAAAATTGCTTGAACGGTGGCACCTGTCTGGGCTATAGTAGCAATTATACCTGTATTTGCGCTAGTGGATACACAGGTTTGCCTTAAAAAAAATCACAAAAAAGTTTCTCCCCTCCCAGCGAAAGGGTTGTCCTAAAAGTTTACATGCAACTACAACTACCTGTTCGAGTTTCCCTTTGAATGCGGTTAATGGCCCTTTAGAAGGCAGTTGTTTTGCAATTTAAATTGTTATTGATTTGCCCCAAACACCGGGGGCTGAGAACTTATAGTAATGATAATCTAAAGAATTAAGGCCTTGTTGGTTTTATCAAAATGATCAGTAGTGTGCCTGCCTTATCTATATAAAGTAAACAATTAACAAGTAGATTGATTTACAAACAAGCGCAATATTTAAGTATTTGCAGGTGGTTTCGCTTATCTTTAAACAAACTCGAGCAGTATTCTAGTCTATATAATATAATATACAACTTGATCTATAAACTTTTAGTGCAGCCCCCAACACTCGTATTGTAAATATGTAAAGAAGTAGTTGTAGCAGAGATAATATTTATAAACCTAACAAAGTGGTGTAAATAGAAATTGATATTAGCAAAACTAACATCGATCCATTGTGATCTCAGGTTACAACTGCCAGACGAGCACCGGCGATGGAGTGGCCCTCGCCCTGACCCCGATCAACTGCAATGCCACAAATGGCAAGTGTCTCAATGGAGGCACTTGCTCGATGAATGGCACCCATTGCTACTGCTCCGTGGGATACTCCGGCGATCGTTGCGAAAAGGCGGAGAGCTGCTCGCCGCTGAACTGCCAGGAGCCGATGGTGTGTGTCCAGAATCAGTGCCTCTGTCCGGAGAACAAGGTGTGCAATCAGTGCGCCACCCAGCCATGCCAGAACGGAGGCGAGTGCGTGGACCTGCCCAACGGGGACTACGAGTGCAAGTGCACACGCGGATGGACGGGTCGCAATTGCGGCAACGATGTGGACGAGTGCACCCTGCACCCCAAGATCTGCGGCAATGGCATCTGCAAGAATGAGAAGGGATCTTACAAGTGCTACTGCACCCCCGGTTTCACCGGCATCCACTGCGACTCGGACGTGGACGAGTGCCTCAGCTTTCCGTGCCTCAATGGAGCCACATGCCACAATAAGGTAGGTGAACGAAGGCCGGAACTTGTGCGCCTGTTACTAAAGTGTAATTAGTTGTTTTTCTTTAAATACGGAAAGCATCGGATATTGAGACAAGTGAGTGGAGCCAACACCTCGTAATCTCTCCCGACTTTGCAACGCTTTACTGTAGTTTAGGATAATCCCATATAAATTCTATCTTTTGCTATTTCTCGAGATTATTTTAACAATTTTGCTTGCCAACTCTCGTCCAGATCAATGCCTACGAATGCGTTTGCCAGCCGGGCTACCAGGGCGAAAACTGCGAGGTGGACATCGATGAGTGCGAGAGCAGCCCCTGCTCCAAGGGCTCCACCTGCATTGACATGATCAACAACTTCACCTGCTCCTGTATACCCGGAATGACGGGTCGCATCTGTGACATCGATATCGACGATTGTGTGGGCGATCCCTGCCTGAATGGCGGTCAGTGCATCGATCAACTGGGTGGCTTCCGTTGCGATTGCGGAGGAACTGGCTACGAGGGGGAGAACTGCGAGCTAAACATCGACGAATGCATCTCCAATCCCTGCACCAATGGAGCAAAGTGCGTGGACCAGGTCAAGGACTACATGTGCGAGTGCCATGCGGGATATAAGGGCAAAAACTGTGACCAGGACATCAACGAGTGCGAGAGCAATCCCTGCCAGTACAACAGCCTCTGCCTGGAGCGCTCCAACACAACGTTGTATCAACTTAGTCGCACCATGGACCTGCCCAAGGTGTTCAGCCAGCCCTTCAGCTTCGAGAATGCCAGCGGGTGAGTCATTGCAAGGAATTTGCTCAATCTATTTTCAGACTAATCCAATTTTATCCCTCAGATACGAGTGCGTCTGTGTGCCGGGCATCATTGGCAAAAACTGCGAGATCAATATAAACGAGTGCGAGAGCAATCCATGCAGCAAACACGGAACCTGCAACGACGGGGTAAGGAACTAAACCATCTACTTGATATTAAATCGGTGATAATCTTTATCCACTAATCTCCACAGATCGGCACCTATACCTGCGAGTGTGATCCCGGATTCGAGGGCACCCATTGTGAGATCAATATAGACGAGTGCGACCGCTATAATCCCTGCCAGAGTGGCACATGCTATGATCAAATCAACGACTACGACTGCGATTGCGATGCAAACTTTGGCGGGAAGAACTGCTCGGTGCCCCTCATTGGATGCCGGACAAATGTGAGTCAGATATTTACCACAACCTCCTAATATTGCAATCCCAAATCCCTGCTCCTACTATGCCTTCCAGCCCTGTTTAAATGACGGCACCTGCCTTCCGTATCTGGTCAACGAGACGATTCATCGGTACAACTGCACCTGCGAGAACGGCTTCCAGGGCAACACCTGCGAGAAGACCACCACCCTGTCCATGGTGGCCACCAGTTTGATTTCAGTGACCACGGAACGCGAAGAGGGCTACGACATCAACCTGCAGTTCCGGACAACCCTGCCCAATGGAGTGCTGGCCTTTGGAACCTCCGGCGAGAAGAACGAACCGGTTAGCTACATCCTGGAGCTGATCAATGGACGGCTGAACCTGCACTCCTCCCTGCTTAACAAGTGGGAGGGTGTGTTCATTGGCTCGAAGCTGAACGACAGCAACTGGCACAAGGTTTTCGTGGCCATCAACACCTCGCATCTGGTGCTCTCGGCCAACGATGAGCAGGCCATCTATCCGGTGGGGTCCTACGAAACTGCCAACAACAGTCAGCCCTCGTTCCCGCGCACCTATCTGGGCGGGACGATACCCAATCTGAAGTCCTACCTGCGCCACCTCACCCACCAGCCGTCGGCCTTTGTGGGCTGCATGCAGGACATCGTGGTCAACGGCAAGTGGATCTTCCCCGACGAGCAGAGCGCCAACTACACTTCTGGGGATACCAAGCTGGAGAATGTCCAGAGCGGTTGCCCGCGCACGGAGCAATGCAAACCGAATCCCTGCCACTCGAATGGCGAGTGCACGGATCTGTGGCACACCTTTGCCTGTCACTGTCCCAGACCCTTCTTCGGTCATACCTGCCAGTACAGTAAGTTGACTCAAAGAGACTCCCTTTTAATCCTAAATAATCTATGATATTTAATGTTTTCTGCAGATATGACTGCTGCCACTTTTGGCCATGAGAATGCCACACATTCGGCTGTTATTGTGGAGACCACGGACGTGGCCAGGAGGGCTATTCGCTCTATTTTGGATATTTCCATGTTCATTCGCACCCGCGAGCCCACAGGACAAGTCTTCTATCTAGGCAGCGATCCTCGCAAGGCGCCAACCAAAAGTGAGTTATCGATTGCCAAGACCCTTTTATAGAGATTCCTAAGAATGAGTTTCTCTCGAGTTTGAACCCATTTTGACCTTTTATCCTCGATTTTTCAGATACCGGCGACTCGTATGTGGCGGCCAAGCTGCACGGCGGCGAGCTGCTGGTGAAGATGCAGTTCAGCGGCACTCCGGAGGCCTACACTGTCGGCGGCCAGAAGCTGGACAACGGATACAACCATTTGATCGAGGTGGTGCGCAACCAGACGCTCGTGCAGGTCAAGCTCAACGGCACCGAGTACTTCCGGAAGACGCTGTCGACGACGGGTCTGCTGGACGCACAGGTGCTCTACTTGGGCGGGCCTGCACCCACCCGCGAATCTCAGTTGGGCGCCACTACAGAGCCGATTCCCGGCTCCATGCCCATACCCGGCACCGGAGGGGTTTCGGTGCCCGAGGACACGACAGTGCCCAAGGAGGCGGACGACAGTCGGGACTACTTCAAGGGCATCATCCAGGACGTGAAGGTGAGCAATGGATCGCTCAACCTGATCGTGGAGATGTACCCGCTGAACGCCACGGATGTCCAGGTGAATGCCAAGCCCCTGGGAGCGGTGCAGATCGACAAGCGATCCGTGCTGGCCGGCGAGGTGTCCGACGATCTGTGCCGCAAGAATCCCTGCCGGCACAACGCCGAGTGCCGGAACACGTGGAACGACTACAGCTGCAAGTGCCCCAACGGCTACAAGGGCAAGGATTGCCAGGAGATCGAGTTCTGCCAGCTGGTCACCTGCCCCGGCGAGAGTGTGTGCCAGAACCTGGACGACGGCTACGAGTGCCTCACCAACGTCACATTCACCGGTCAGGAGCGATCGCCGCTGGCCTTCTACTTGTTCCAGGAGCCACAGTCGGAGGAGATTGTGGGCGACACTCCACCCAAACCGGGTCTCAAGCCGGTCATTGACATTGCCTATCGCACGCGGGCGGGCGGAACCCTGCTCTTCATCGACAACGGCGACAGCTTCTTCGAGATTGGAGTCAATGGAGGTCGAGTGACTGTGGCCTGGAAACTGAGCCATATTCTGTATGGGCTGTCCGCGCATTTCGACAAGGAGAACACGGACGGCGAGTGGAGCAGGATATACATTCGGGCCCACAACGGAAAGCTGGAGGGCGGCTGGAAGGGCTGGGAATCGATGGTGGACCCGGCGCCGGCCTTCTCCATGGACATCGAGCAGGGCGCCATTCAGTCACTGATCGCCAGCAGCACTCAGATCTACTTGGGCGGCATGCCGGAGTCGAGACAGGCGCGCGGAACCACGCTCTCCGCCCAGCAGGGCTCCCAGTTCAAGGGCTGTGTGGGCGAGGCCCGTGTGGGGGATCTCCTGCTGCCGTACTTCACCAACACGGAGCTGTACCCGCACACCGAGAACGTCTCCGTGCAGCTGAAGGCCCAGTTTCGTCTAAACTCCACCCGTCCGGAGGAGGGCTGCATCCTGTGCTTCCAGACGGACTGCAAGAACGAAGGCTACTGCAGGGCTCCTTCGGACGAGTACGCCTGCACGTGCCAGGCGGGCTACGAGGGCGACGACTGTGCCACGGACATCGATGAGTGCCTGAACACGGAGTGCCAGAACAATGGCACCTGCATCAACCTGGTGGCCGACTTCCTCTGCCAGTGCGAGCCCGGATTCGAGGGCAAGCACTGCGAGCAGAACATCGACGAGTGCGCCAACCAGCCGTGCCAGAACGGTGGCAACTGCACGGACCTGATAGCCGCCTTCAAATGCGACTGCCCGGAGGACTATACGGGCGTGCAGTGCGAGATTCTCAAGCAGATGACCTGCGAGAACGAGCCGTGCCGCAATGGATCCACCTGCGAGAATGGCTTCAGTGAGTTTCGGTATTTGCTCTTGCTTATCCTATAACTAATTGTTTACCTACTTCCTCTGCAGATGCTGCCACAGGCAACAACTTCACCTGCACCTGTGCCCCAGGCTTTGAGGGTCCCTTGTGCGATATTCCCTTCTGCGAACGCACGCCTTGCGACAACGGAGGACTCTGCCTAATCACTGGACCGGTAAGGCCACTAGCCAAACTCTTGCCCCTTCATCTGCTCAGCCGAAATTGCTTGACTGTTTCAGGTACCCATGTGCAAGTGCAGCCTGGGTTACACGGGACGGCTGTGCGAGCAGGACATCAACGAGTGCGAGTCGAATCCGTGCCAGAACGGGGGACAGTGCAAGGATCTGGTGGGCAAGTACGAGTGCGACTGCCAGGGCACGGGATTCGAGGGTATTCGCTGTGAGAACGACATCGACGAATGCAGCGTGGAGGGCGAGTACTGCGGCGGACTGGGCAGGTGCTTCAACAAGCGCGGCTCCTTCCAGTGCATCTGCCAGAAGCCGTACTGCGGTGCCTACTGCAACTTCACGGATCCCTGCAATGCCACGGACATCTGCGCGAACGGTGGACGCTGTGTGGAGAGCTGCGGCGCCAAGCCGGACTACTACTGCGAGTGCCCGGAGGGATTTGCGGGCAAGAACTGCACGGCACCGGTGAGTTCAAGCGGAGATAAACCTTCCCTGAAACATCATTTTATTTCGACTTCTCTTGATAGATCACGGCCAAGGAGGACGGCCCCTCGACCACGGACATCGCCATCATTGTGGTGCCTGTGGTGGTGGTGCTGCTGCTGATCGCTGGAGCTCTGCTGGGCACCTTCCTGGTGATGGCGCGGAACAAGCGCGCCACGCGCGGCACCTACAGCCCCAGTGCCCAGGAGTACTGCAATCCGCGCCTCGAAATGGACAATGTGCTGAAGCCACCGCCGGAGGAGCGACTTATTTAGTTCCGATTAGCAAAGCGACGATTAGCTATGAATGCGAACGATATTTTTAAATCCGCCCATATACACCTAGTTGTAGGATTGTAATGCAATGTTCTCGTCTAAGTTTGATTTACGATTCACGATCTATACATATGTTAAGGTGCTCAAAGCAACAGCAACAGCAAAAGCAGCAGCAACAGCAACAGAAGATGATGACTCCCCTCTGCAAAACGCTTTAGTTAGTTAAATAGTAATGCCGTTGTCTATTTATTCTAGTAGTTTAGATGACAAGCGAATCGCCCTATAGTCGTTATGTAGTTTCATTCCCCTAGGTTAGCCTCAGTATTCGATTTCCCCTCTTCTTACTTTTAATCCTAAGCTGCGAACAAAGTTGAGCTCCACCACCAACTCCACCCCAAAACGCTCACATTCCAAGCGAAAGCCCTTCAAATGCATCATTGTACGAGTATATTTGTAAATAGATTTGCCGATTCCTAAACTTATTATTAGCTGAGCTAAAAGCGATGAAAACAACATGAGAAAAACCCGATATGCCTATATATATGCGAGTATATATCAGTAAATGTGGCCTTATTAACAAAAAAAATGAGTAAAATTTAAAAAATAGTGACTAAAAGCAATTGTAACCCGAAGGAATAGGAGAAACTGCGAGTATTTTGTTAGGCAAACGAAATGAAAGACATATTTTGCTCTAGAATTTCTAAGCGTAAACTTAAGAGACTGTACTGTATAATAATTATTAAATATTTCGACTTTTTTTCCAATCGCTCGTCTTTTTCCTTGCCAAAAAACCAATGAAAGCGCCATCGCATGTTTTCCAATCGGCAGCAACTGGTGCTAAAAATTTATTTGTCAACTTTCCATGACGGATACCTAATTGTTTGTTTGCACTCAATCACACAAATTCGTATGAACAACAAGCATAATTTTGTGTTTCTTGCAATTGAGAGAGAGAGCTACTAGTGACTAATATGAATGTTAAATATACGCAATGATGAAAGCCAATCAATTTGAAATAATCATACATAGCTCGGTGTATGTAACCATATATCAAAGGACAAAGGAGTAGCTAGATAGCCGGTAAAACATTTGCTAAATTGATAGTTTAAATGTGTATGTGGAGTTCGGTTCAGCCCAACGATGCCACCCACTTGAACTTGCTCTGCATCTCGGGATGGTAGAAAATGCACTCCAGCTTGTTCACACAGTTCTTGCCGAAGCGGCACGGCTTCGGATGGTAGAATGTGCAGCCCAGCTTGCTGCAGTTCGGATAGTATTTGCACATTGTGGTCGCCGTCGTGGTGCTAACTGGCGCCGAAATCGACTTGTAGTTCTGCACCGGTATGACGTGTGAGGCTGCAAACGAAAGTCAGTTAATAGTTTTGATTCCTACAAGGTTCGCTATGCCACAGAATCCTTACATAGAGGCGGTGCCGTGAGCTGGACATGGCTGAGATCCCTCTGACCGCTGTGCGCGTAGTTGCAGTCGATGCTCATGCAGGACATGTCGAACTTGCACTTGGGATGCGAGTACATGCACTTGTCGGCGAATTTGCAATTCGGGAAGGATTTGCAGGGCGCCGAGGGGTGATAGTACTCGCAGAACTGTTTCGTGCAGTTCGGATGGTACTTGCAGCGCTCCTTGGGCTTGCTCACCTTCATAACCGTGGAGTCCACGCTGACGGCGCTCACTAGGCAATCAGAAACAGTCATATTTTGTCATATGGGGGGCGCAAACCATGTTACTTACATGCCGGCAGGTTGTCGTACTTCCTGTCCTCGGATTTGCGGAGCGTTATCCTGCGCTTCTCCACGACGACGCCGTCCCGATCCCGACTATCCCCCCGCCGTTTCTTATTGTGACTCGGCATGTCGTCGTCCTTCAGGGTAAAGCGTATGGGCGTGTGCTTGCTCTTGGCTGCAGTCGTGGATGTGGGGATGGCGGTGGAGGAGCTGGAGGAGGTGGCCACCTGCTCCTCGCTCGATGTGTTTGCCGCCGACCTCTCCTTGCTGACCGTCCGCTTCTCCGCCCGCGGTTTAGCCGGCAAGGGCGGCGTTGTGGAGCGCTCCTCCACGGGAGCCCTATCCTTATTGTCTTTGTGACCGTTGGCGGGAGACGAGGTAACTCCCTCCGACTGTTGGCGCCTGCCGGACGAGGATCGTTTCTTGGGGCAGCCGTTCATTTCGTCGTCCTCGTCCGTGTCGTTCTTGATGATTATCTTCTTGATTTCCTGAGGCTGCCGCAGCATTTCCCTGCGGTTAAGGTTTCGTGTGGCTTGCAGCGAGGGCGAGGCGCTGTTGGGCGAGCGACTCTTCTCCTGCCGGTTCGAGCGACGCCGCCTCTCGGTGACCTGCGTGGTCGTGGAGGTCGGCTCAGTGCTGGATGAGGACACTTGCGGCGCGGACACGGGCGAGGAGGAGTTGCGGCTCCGCGAGTTGCTGGACTTGCTGCGGTACGAGCTGCTCGCCTTGCTGCTGCCGGCCCCGGCTTTCAATTCGTCCCCGTTCAAAGTGACCACAAACTGGGTCTTGCGCGAATCCTCTGGCGAATTAATGTGCAGGTCAATGTGCTCCAGCAGCTGCGGAACGTAAGCCTCATACTCCTCGCCAGTGGCACTGGGCGTGTACTCCTCCTCCACCACTTTGATCTCCGCGTGGGTGTCCTTGGAGCGGCGCGTTCGCTTGCCATCCCGCTGCGCAACATTTACGAGCAACTCGCGGGTGGTGCGCCGGAAGAGCTCGCTGTTGGGGGCACTCCGTTTGCTGCGATCCCTCACCCGTTCCTTTTCCCGCACTCGCCCGCGTTCCCGCACCCGCTCGCGCTCTCGTTCCGCCCTCTCCAGCGACTTTCGCTTGCCCAGCGAAGAGGTTGTGATCTTCTCCGCCTCCTCGCTCTTCTGGCGTTTGTTCGGCTTGGCCAGGATCGTGGAGCGCTGGGCATCGGCCACGGCGCGCAGCAGAAGATTCTTGCAGGCCTGCCGACGGGGAGACACATGGGGCCGCGGCTTGATCTTGATTACCGAGTTCACAGGCTTTTCCACGACTTCCTCGCCGTCCGAGGGGTCGGGGGCCTTGTTCACAGCCACAATTACCCGGGAACCGATGCGCGGCTTGGGCTGTGGGGTTGCCGGACTGCGTGAGCGACGTTTCCGGCTGCCGTCCTTGGAGTTGTCGCGACGCTGGCTCCGATCCCTGCTGCTTGATTCCGGCTCACTCTCCCGCCTATTGACTTGGCTTCTTTGGGAACTGCGCGACTCACTCGCTGCCTGGCCCTTGGACCCCAGGCGATCGTGAACGGAACGGCGCTCGCTGCGCTCGTCTCGCACTGGCGGCTCCTCCACCGGCGGGGTCGCTCCGTCGCGCGAATCAAGCGGCTCTGGGTCGGGCAGCTTTTCGGGCGTCTTCTCCTTTCTGTTGAAGATAATGGGACTCTTGGGCTTGCGTGGGGGTGGCTCTTGTTGTGGGGGGGGCTCTTCCGCCGTCTCCTGTTCCACAACCTCCTCTTGAGCAGTAAGGTTTAACATGTCCTCGTCCTCCTCGTCGCTCTCCACGGCGATCTCACCGATCTCGCGTAAATGCTTTTTGGCCGCGAGGATTTTCTTCTGGATCTCAGCCAGCTCCGCAAGATCCTTCTGCCGGTTCAGGCCGCTTGTGGTTGAGCTGATCTCCGACACTGTCGGCACCTCCAACTCGCGCTCCTGCGGCTCCTCCGCCTCCTCCGGCTCTCTTTCGGGCTCCTTCTCCTCAACGGACTTGCGGCTCTTCTTTTTCTGAACAATATCGCCCATGTCCAGAGACTTTTTGGCCTTTTCCAGCAGCTCCTCGGCAAAGACATCGGTAATGGAGGTTATAACGGGCATTGCATCTGCAGCGCCCGACTGAGCCTCCTGCTGATCATCGCCGGACTTGCGGTGCGTCCTCTTGTCCTTCTTGGAGCTCTTTTTGTCCTTCTCCTTCGACTTGGGAACATCAGTTTGGCCGCGTGATTTTCGTTTCTTGCTGGAGACTAAAGAAACGTTTTTGGGGGGGGTGATTTATCGGTTAAGGGTGGGCAGAACATACCATTGGTGGCAGGGAGGGTGACCTCCTGCAGCTTCTGGAGCACCTCGTGCAGCCAGGTGACAAAGAGATCGGTCTGTTCGCCCAGAAACAGGTTCAGTTCGGCGTTCATCTGCTGTTTGGTGCGCTTGTTGGCCACCATCACCATCACGTAGTCGGGCAGCTCGTCGTCTATGAAGCCGGCGGATCCGCCCGTCCCCAGCTCCAGCAGCTTCGCCTTCACGGCGCTCTGAAAGAATACAAACACTTCACTTTAGACGGGGGAGTCTTGGAATTGGATTACGAGTTCATTGATTTTCCGCAGCCACATACGCGCATCTTTTGCCCAATCTCGCTGCCCAGGTTGCACTCCATTGTGGATTGATTCTCTGACCGCTCAGAAAAAGGCCTTCCCGGTGCATTCGTTGACGCTTATTTTGTTGAATTTCGTGCTTTCTTTTTGTTACATGAGAAAATGGCAAAATCTCACTGGAAATAAATATCGCAGCGGATCCGATAGCAAAACTAGAGATGGCACTGCTGCATCGGGATGGGACGGTTAGTTGTTATGATTGCATTTTAGTATTGCAATAGAAAATTAATGATTTAAGCATTGGCTATGAATAATTTATATAGCACAATATATTATATATATATTTTTATTAGTTGAAATTGTATCAGCATTTGTAAGTGAAATTGGACAATGGATTTTTGGCATTCCCATTATATAAGCAACTTGATAATACTTGTAACTCTTAGGAGGCCATTAATTTGCCATTGCCATTAATCTTAAATTTACATTTACATTTTCAATTCAATATTTTATTATTGATTCCTTTCCCTATACCAATTATTGAATTTTGGTTACCAAGAAACCACCACTTCCCAAACACCTCTTTGTTGTTCTTTTTTTTACTAATTTCAGCACAAAAAGTCGAATATTTTATTGTGTAATTTATTTATAACTTATTAATTTATTATTACTAATTAAAGAATAGATAACATTTTATAAATTGCTAGGCTGAAGGATTTAGAAAACCATCGGTCGGGGCGGCACTATCGGCTGGCGATGGAACGCGATGTCTGGGCAGCGTATCGATAGTCCGCGCATCGATTATCGTAGTGTCACACAAAAAGAAGCTGAAAAAAGAACTTTGTGCGAAGGCAACTGAATTTCTGTAATAAACCGAGCTGCACTCCGCAATGAATAATGGAAAATAAACAGTCTAGTGCTAGTGATGTGATAGTACCAGGTGCGTACCCCGCCGCGCACTCCCAAGGCCCCAATCGGGCGTGTGAAAGGCAGCAGGGCAGTCGAAATGTGAGGCTGCCTTCTGCCTTCTGTTCGGAATTTCTTGGTGCCCGTCGCCGTCGCCTTCGAGCGATTGTAGCAGGCCCGTGAAATGCACTCTTGCGCGCCCCATTGACGGGCTCTTTGGGCGAACTTTGGCGATTTGATTGTCGCATTTACAGCAACTTGTTGCACTCACTCTGCCCCAAATTGTGTCCATTCCAGAGCTCTACTTCCTCATCTCCAAGTTCCTGGCTGCGGGGCCGCTGGAGGAGACAGCAAAGGTCGGTATCGGTATCGGTGTCGGTGTCGCTGTCGCTGTGTTTTTTTTTTTTTTGCCGCGGATCCGATCCGTTTTTTCGCAGCAAAAGCAGCGGCTTTGTTTACAAACATTTTACTAACTGGCCAACCTTTGTTTCTCCCTTCCCCTCTTCGCCCCCGTGCCCACCATGTCCCACCACAGGTGTTGATCCGCGAGCTTGAACAGAAAAAGGTGAGTACACGGGTGCCGGGGTCCATTTCAGAGGGGTGGGTAGGTGGGCAATAGATTTCGGGGGGCCTGCAGAACCGCGTTTGTTTATACGCTTTGTTTTGGTTTTTGTTGTTGCTGCCGCCGGCAGAGGCACCAGCAGCAGCAGCAGCAGCAGCAGAGGCGGAGTGACGTCACAGAGCCCCATGCTACGTACTATACGTCCGCTTGTCTCAAAGTCGAAAATCAGACTGAAACGTGGGGGATATACCCATATTGTCCGTGGGGGGAGTAGTCAGTCCATCGTCTGTCTGGTCCCGGTCTGAAGAAAAATCTACAAAGGCAAGAGGGATGCCCCGGCTGCGTCTACGTCATCGATTGGCTCACTGCACTTGATAAGAGTCGCCGTGTGCACGGTGAGAAAAGGGCGCGGGGCAGGGCGCCGGTTGTTTGCCTGCGGGGGGTAAACCAAATTGCGAAGGTTGGGAACCTTTTGATTTAGTTTGCTCACCATTTTGACAGCAAAATAACCCCAAATCGCAGAGATTTTAATCTGTTTTTAGGAAATAACACCCAATTTAGAGAGGTTGCTGCAATTTCGACACAAATTACCTGAATTTTGACAGCAAAAGTTTTGCAATTTACAAAGGGGATTTTCACGTTTAGCTCTATTTATTTTTAATTTAAGTTTTAACCATAAATTTAGTTTTAACAGCAATAAAGTTAAAATGCAGATAGTCAAGTTGTGGTTAGGTTTGGTGGGAGTTTGTTAGGTGGGCGCATCTAATTGGGGTAATCATATCTATATAATTTATTCCCAATTATCTCCCCTAATTAATTAATTAATTAATCCAATCCCTGGCATTGTTTTTTCACGTGCATCGACAGGTTTTGCCCCGACGCATCGACTGGCTGGGAAATGAGCACGAACAAAGTTTCGAGGAATTGGTGAGTGATGATGTCCCTCGATTTTAATCAATTTCCGCATTTAAAACATAATTCTTGGCATTGGGCTGGCGGGGGTTGCATAAGTTTTATAGTTTTTTTCTTTATTGTTTTTTATCGCCGTCGTTGGCGTGCGCCTTTGTGACGTCACACACATCGATTGGTGAATAGAGAAAATTGTCGGGGAACGCAGGCGTGGGAAAATAGGTTTTTTGCATTTGCCCATCAAATGTGCAACTATCAATCATTGCCAGACTGCAATTAATAAACAATTTGCTATTTATTATTTAATTAAAATAGAAAAAAAAAACAAGTTTTGGGTAAATTGCAAGGGGAGCTTGGAAAAGTATTGGCATTCATGTGGGGCAAACATTTTTGAAAAAAACTACTTTTTACAATTGCTTAGTAATTTTTTTAATAATAATTGCAATTAACTCGCCGACATTTTGCTTTTGCACACACAAGCAGCCTGCTCGCTCGCTCGCACACGCACGCCACCACTTCCCCTTGACTTGCGTGTGCGCAAGCGAGAAGACCAGTGGTCACAGGCTGATTGGCAACAGCTGCCTCGATTGGGGTGCGATAAACTGTTATCGGTTATCGGAGCGTTGGGTTTTGAATTCAAAAGAGCGAACTCAACTTCAGTTTGGTTTTTTCATTAGGATAAATTAAAATTTTAACAATTTTATGGCAGAGTTGGATATTATTTAAACAAAAAAACAATTGCTATACCTTATTATACCTCATTAAAACTTGGCAATGGGTGTTTGTTAACAATTATTTGCTTCGAAATTATCTAAAAACTTGCATTACATTTCATTACTTATATTTTTAATTGTCGTGAATACTCGTAGACCTTAAACTAGTAGTAAAAAAATATTTGTGTGGAAAACAAGCCACCAAAACCCTTAAAAACGCCTATAAAATATTCTATTATGAGCATATAATTTACATGATTTAACTCGAAAGAAACTTATCCCTATAAACTGTCGGGACAATGATTGAGGTTACATTTTTGATTGTCCAAAATAGACCATAGCTTGCAAATACCTATTTACGGCAGTAGAACCAATTTTCTAATCATTTCCTTAAACCAATAGGAACAAAAATATGCACACATCGGCGCCAACCACTTGCTGGAGATCTGCGGCCGCCTGTGCCCGCTGGTGGACCGGGAGCTGCCCCCCAGTGTGCCCGGGGTAATCTCGCTGCTGGGCACCGGGCGGCAGAACCTTCTGCGCACCAAGGAGACGGTCTACCAGCACCGCTCGCTGCGCGACTACTGCACCCGCCTCCATGGTGTTTCACTGCCGGACTCCAACCTCACCAGACCCACCCACAATTTGTGTAAGTAGCGCGAAACCCTTCTGAAGAATTGATTGATAAATATCGTTTTTAGCGCGCGTCCTTTCGGGTCGAGAGCATGGCGTGCAGGTGCGTCGCAAGCTGCTCGTGCCCACGGATCTCTACCGCAAGACAAAGCTGCTCCGGCGCACCGTCGGCCACTTGTCCTCGGTGTACTGCGTGCTCTTCGATCGCACGGGGCGCTACATTATCACCGGGGCGGATGACCTGCTCATCAAGATATGGTCGGCGGCCGATGGACGTCTGTTGGCCACCCTCCGCGGAGCTTCGGCGGAGATCACCGACATTGCCATCAACCTGGACAACACAATGCTGGCGGCGGGCTCAGTGGATCGCATCCTGCGCGTGTGGGACATGCAGACCACCTCGCCCATCGCCGTTTTGTCCGCCCACACCGGCATGATCACCTCGGTGAACTTTTGCCCCTCGCCGCGCAGCGATTTGAAGTATTTGGTGACCACCAGCACGGACGGATCGATTGCCTTCTGGCAGTACTCCACGCCGCGCGGCCAGAAGATCACCTTCGCCCCCAAGCCGACGCAGTATCACGAGAAGCTGCGCCCGGGACAGGCCCAGATGATGTGCACCACCTTCTCGCCGGGCGGTTTGTTCCTGGCCGCCGGCTCTGCGGACCATCACGTTCGTGTCTATATGATGGGCGAGGATGGGCCGAAGCGCATCCTGGAGACGGAGGCCTACACAGATGCCGTCGACTCGGTGCAGTGGTCGCATCGCGGCCTGAGGTTCATTTCGGGCAGCAAGGATGGCACCGCACACATCTGGACCTTTGAGTCGCAGCAGTGGAAGAGCGTCAAACTTTGTATGACAGAGCGCTTGCCCAGGTGAGTTTATAAATCTCCAAGTTTCCATCTCCAAGATTATAATTTGTTTCCTTTCTGCAGCTGCCCGGAGCCGGAGGAGGGAAAGAAGCTAAAGGTCACCATGGTAGCCTGGGATGCCTCTGATCGCTATGTCATCACTGCCGTCAACGATTTTACCGTGAGTTTGCCTTGATTCGCCCAAAAGTTAGGTCCACTAATCTGATAATCCGTTGATGCCGCAGATTAAGATCTGGGACTCCAAGTCAGCCAAGCTGCATCGCGTCCTGCGCGGCCACAAAGACGAGCTCTATGTGCTGGAGTCGAATCCGCGGGACGAGCACGTCCTGCTCTCGGCCGGCCACGATGGCCAAGTGTTCCTCTGGGACATCGATCAGGGCACGTATGTGGCCAACTTCTTCAACGACATCGATGGCCAGGGCCACGGGGCCGTCTTCGATGCCAAGTGGTCGCCAGACGGCACTATGGTGGCCGCCACGGACTCGCACGGTCACATCCTGATCTTCGGGCTGGGCATGTGCATCGAGACCTATAAAATGGTGAGTGGCCCCCTACTTGCCATCTTTATGGCCATTTAAATAATGATTATTCGCCCATTTAGCTACCCACAGAGCTGTTTTTTCACACGGATTTCCGGCCGCTGTTGCGTGATGCCCAGCACCATGTTGTGGACGAGCAGACGCAGATAATGCCGCACCTGATGCCCCCGCCGTTCCTGGTCGATGCCGACGGCAATCCCCATCCCACCAAGTACCAGCGCTACGTGCCGGGCCGGGAGAACTGCAGCACGGACCAGCTGATACCCAATCTGACGGTCGGGGTGGACGGCGTGGTCATCGAGGACAACGTGAATCCGAACGTAGCGGCCGGGGCGCCGGCTGTCGCAGCTCCCGCGGCTGTTGGAGGAGCTGCGGCGGGCGCTGTAGGAGCCAATTACTCGCACATAGACCGCATGATTGCCGCCCTTGCCAACCGTCAGTCTGTGAATGCGAATGCCAATGATGCTAACGCCAGCGGGGTCAATCAGTTCGAGCGTCTGACCAACCGCCAGGTGCCCGACTCCAACAGCCGACAATCACTGCGCGGCAATGTCCTGGGCAACCGCCTGGGCACTCCTCGCCAGGGCTGGGGCGCCGCCGCCGCTCCCGCTCCCGCTGCCGCTGCTGCGGAAGAGCAGCCCCCGGGCGAGGCTGCGGCCGGGCAGGCGGTAAATCCGCAGCAACAGTTGCCGCTGAAGTTTGTGCGGCGCACGTACGTGCGTCCCATGAAGTACGCCCAGCTGCAGAACCTCAAGCAGACGATCTACGCGGCCGGGCAGTTCGAGAAGCAGGAGTACAAGCGGGAGATGCGCCGGCGACCGATCATGATAAACACGGCGAGTGCGGCTTCCTCGCAGCAGGCGGGCAGCATTGGCCGGCCCCGGAATACGCGGGCCAACGGAGGTGCCCGGTCCGGAGGGCGAAGACGTGGCGCTCAGCCCGGCAGCGCACAACCGGCGTATAGGACGCGAGCTGTGCGGGATCAGGAGCAGGAGCACTACGAGGAGGCGCAGCCGCACGAAGAGGAGGAGGAGGATGTGTCGAGCAATTCGTCGGGCGACACCAGCTACTCGAATGTGGAGGAGAACCTGGACGACAGCAGCTCCGACTCGGACACAGACAGTTCGGACTACTCGGACTGGGTGGCCGACACTCCGGGCCCCAACCTGGAGCCGCCCAAGCGCTCCAAGCGGAAGCCCATCTCCCGGCGCAACAACACCACCGACGACAGCAGCGACGACGAAACGGCCGTCGGACGGGTCATTCAAACGGCCACTGGGCAGGTGATGGCGCGCAAGGTGGGTCGCAAGACCGTCCTCCTGCCGCCCACGGACGCCAACGGAGAGATCCCGGAGCTGTATCGGCCAGCCGAGTGGCTTTCGGAGGTGATACCGCGCAAGGCGCCCTACTACCCCCAAATGGGCGACGAGGTGGTCTACTTTCGGCAGGGCCATGCCAGTTACCTGGACGCCGTGCGCCTGAAAAAGGTCTACAAGCTGTCGCACAGCTCGGAGCCGTGGAACTTTCACACGCTGCGCGACCACGAGCTGGTCCGCGTCATCGGCATCAAGTATGAGATTAGGCCCCCGCGACTCTGCTGCCTGAAACTGGCGAGCATCGACGAGGAGGGCAACATGACGGGCACCACCTTCAAGATCAAGTACCACGACATGCCCGACGTCCTGGACTTTCTCGTTTTGCGGCAAACCTTCGACCTGGCGGTGCAGCGCAACTGGAGCATTGGCAACCGCTTTCGGTGCATGATCGGCGACGGCTGGTGGATGGGTCAAATCGAGTCCCGCCACCCGCTCAGCGCCGACTTCCCGGACTCGTTCTTCATGTGCTTCCGCGTCCGCTGGGACAACGGCGAGTACGAGCGCATGAGTCCGTGGGACATGGAGCCGATCGACCAGGAGCGCGTGCCCGAGGAGGTGGGCGGCGCTGTGCCAGTCCTGCCCGAAGAGATCCGAGCCACGTTGTATCAGCCCAAGTCGGAGGAGTGGCATCGCGGCGATCGCGACGGCACTTGCCGCCGCATCATCAACGGACTGGAGCAGGTGGGTTTCAAACCGCTGTAGCTACTGAAGAGTAGTCACGTTAGTAATAAACTTTATGGCAAACTTTAGGTGATGCGCCTGTCGATTGCGGAGCATTTTCTGGCCCCCGTGGACCTCAACATCTACCCCGACTACGCTTACCTGATCGAATACCCCATCGATCTGACCACCGTGAAGTCGCGCTTCGAGAACCACTTCTACCGCCGCATCACCTCAGCACAGTTCGATGTGCGCTATCTGGCCACCAATGCGGAGCAGTACAACCGGCGGCACACGAGCATTGTAAAGAATGCCCGGATAGTGACCGATCTCTGTCTGCGCATCATCAGGTGGGTTCTACCTCCCACTAATTCGTTGTAACAGGCTTTAACTTTCTCTCTCTCTGGGTGGTGTCCACAGGGAAGCCGATGAAATTGATGTGGCCGCTGCGTACCATCAATTGGTGGACGTTTACCACTCCTCGGAGTCGGAGAACGACGCAGACTCGGATGTGGTGCCGTCCACCAGCACCGGGCCAACCACTTCGGCAGCCGCGGCTGCTGCAAGGCAAAGAGTTTCATCCACCCGACGGTAAGAGCTTTGAAAAGCCATAAATGTTAGCAAGCCATTAATATTAAAGCACTTCTTGCTTTAGATCCACCCGCAATCACTCTGAAGGGGACTGGCGCGCCGAGTGCCGGCAATTGCTGGACCTCATGTGGGCCCGACCCGATTCTCTGGCCTTCCGCGAACCGGTGGACACCATAGAGTTTCCCGACTATCTGGAAATCATAGCCACACCCATGGATCTGCGCACGGTGAAGGAGGATCTGCTGGGGGGCAACTACGATGATCCGCTGGATTTTGCCAAGGATGTGCGTCTGATATTTCAGAACTCGAAGAACTACAACACCAACAAGCGGTCACGGGTGAGTGGAGTTTGGCTGATTGGCAGAGCGGTTGCAGATCGTCATTTATTGCATTCCCAGACCGAGACAACGCTCTCATCTGTTTGTTGCTCTAATGCTGATGCTTAGTTCGTAGCCATCCTTATTTCCTCGCACACACACAGCACCTCTCACCACCCACCAACACACATCACTTACATTTAACCCCTAACATCCCACACACTAATTTGCCGCCCATCTATGCAAGCTCATTCATGTGTTTTTCACTTTTCTTTTGCCTTCCGTGAACATGCCTTCGATCTTGAACTGCAAACTAACCATCCCAACTCATATGACCATCAAAAAATTCCATGCAAATCTCAATCAAATCGAATCAAATTGAACTACCAAATGTAACCCATCAAATGTTTCGTTGTAATGACTAACCAAATGAATGACGATCTCGGTGACTACCATCTAATATAGGATAATATAGCGGTAAGGTTATCTCATTCCCAGCTACTAACCACTTTTCAGTTTGTTTTGTGCTCATGACCATCCATTTAACTTAAGTTCAACCTCTGCTGGCACTTTGGTATTAGGTCCCCCCAACTTGTATCTCTAGTATTGATTGCCTTATGGTGTATTCTTCCAGATCTACGCCATGACCCTGCGCCTGAGTGCGCTGTTTGAGTCGCAGATCAAGACGGTGGTCACCAACTGGAAGGCAGCCAGGAGACGCTCCAACAAGAACAAATCCGGCAGCAGCGGCGGTCGCGGTTCCAGCAGCAGTCCCGCCAAGCGCACCAACAACGAGCGCTCGACGCGACGCAACCAGAAGCCAGCGGCCGCCTCCAGGAGATTGGTGCACTCCAGCGATGATGAGGATGACGACGACGATGATGACGACGACGATGAGGAGGAGGAGGCGAGTGCCGTCAGATCTCAGCGTTCCCGTCGCCGCAATGGAGTTGCGGCCACTGCCAGCTCGTCGGGCTCGAATCGCGTCACCTCCTCCTCGTCCACCGCCAATCAGCAGCGTCGCCGCCAGAGCAGCAGCAGTGACGAGGAGGAGGAGGAGGAAGAAGAGGAGGAGGAGGATGAGTCGAGCAGCAGCAGCGACGATGACGAGGAGGCCCACTCGAATGACAGCTCCATGCAACAGACGCGCACGCGCCGGGCCAGGCAGCGCCAGCGTCACAGCGAGGACGAGGACTCCGAGGAGAGTTACACGCCGAAAAAGCGCAAGGCCAGCAACCGAAACCGCAATCGCAACGGTCACGGTCAAAGCAAGCGCCGGCGTGTGGACAGAGGCTCTGCGGCAGCAGTCAATGGAAACAATGTAGCCGGGACCACCCGCCGCACTCGTCGCTTGATGGGCAGCTCCGAAGAGGGCGCCTCCCAGTCGCAGCACGACGAGAGCACCCAGGACAGCCAGTTGGGCGGACGGCGCAAGGGACGCTCTGCGAAAAACAGTCGATCCCAGGCGGTTCTTGGCAATGGACCGAGCACCAGTGCAGCGGCTGCGGCTCACACAGCCAACTCCTCGAACCAGGCGAGTCCGTTGCGCAACACGCGCGCCAATGGCGGGCGAGGCCATCATGCGCCCGAGAACGATCACAGCTATCATCTGCCCGTGCGGGGCGGTCGCATCATCGAATCGGACACGGACTCGCCGGGACCCGTGGGCAGGCCCACCCGCCAGAGTGCCAAGCGGGCGCTCATGGATTGGGGCCGAGGCAGCGACATCGAGGAAGAGGAGGAAGCCGAGAGCGAAGAAGCTGAAGAGGTGAGTTGATCTAACCTTGTCCGTTTGTCCGTACGTCCGTATAAGCGCCTAGATCTTGGAGAATACTTGTAATACAAGGTGCCTTCCAAGGTAAACAGGAATCTAGCGCTCTCAACCCGCAACTAAAGGCGTTCTTGCACTTGCGTTATGCTAATCNGTCGCATCATCGAATCGGACACGGACTCGCCGGGACCCGTGGGCAGGCCCACCCGCCAGAGTGCCAAGCGGGCGCTCATGGATTGGGGCCGAGGCAGCGACATCGAGGAAGAGGAGGAAGCCGAGAGCGAAGAAGCTGAAGAGGTGAGTTGATCTAACCTTGTCCGTTTGTCCGTACGTCCGTATAAGCGCCTAGATCTTGGAGACAACTTGTCTAGCGCTCTCAACCCTCAACTATATCCGTTCTTGCACTTCCTTTATTCTAATCTATTGATTAATCACTGCACAGATCCTGCCCACACCCACCAAGGATGACATACCATCCACCAGTCGAGCTGCCCTGGCTCAGGCTGCCGGTTCGGGGGTTTCTCGTCAGCTGCGCACCAACCGCAACACCGTCGTCCGTCCACCCCAGAGCGATGATGACGATGACAGCGACAACGAACCACTGGCCAACAACCAGCAAAGTGAGTGTCCCATTTAGATAGTATTTACTGAGATATTTTAGCAACTAATTAATGATTTAACTCCTGTAGAAACTGCCCAACTACCTGCTAAATCAAGCTCCACGACAGCAGCCAATCCTCACCCGCTGACGCTGCGGCGACGTCTGCCTTCGCCGCCGCAACGGAGCACCCACATGACACGTTCACATGCCACCTCAACCACGACGGCGCAACAGCCGGCGGGCTCCACCCACGATCACAATTACCTGGGCAACGCGAGTGCCTCGGCGCGCGCACCCCGACGCGTCCTCTCGCGGCACCAGCGCAACGCGGACGAGCTGGACACCAGTCTGGATCCCCTGGAGAGCTCGCGTCTCTTCTCAGCCATAGCCAATCACAGGCGACCCACCTCCACGACGAATAGCAACAGCACCGGCACCAGTAACGTGGTCACGCGGCGTCTGCGCGGGCGAACCAGTCAGCCCAGTTCGCAGGATGAGGAGCACGAGGAGGCGGAGGACGAGCCCGAGCCAGAGGAGGACGAGGCAGAGGCGGCGGCCAGCGACGAGGGCACGGACGGAGGCTCCACCCTGCAGAGCTACGAGAAGGAGGACGCAGAGGATGACTCCGACTCGGAGGACGACCAGCCGCTGACCAACTACGTGGCGGCGCCAAGCAACGGGCGCGCCACCCGCAAGGCGAAAACCACTTCCTCCTCGTCGTCGTCGCGCCCGCTAAGAAGCAGCCGTCGCCCGCCGTCCAATCAGTCGCTGGGGAACGACGACGAGGAGGACGAGGACTACGTGGGACCGCGCAGCCGGCGCAACAACCGGGGCGGCAGTCAACGCAGCGGGCGCAACCAGAAGAGGCCGCGCTACAACGAAGAGTCCGACGAGGAGGACGAGGTCGGCCCCGTCCGCAGCAAGAGGATACGCAACGGCAATGCCCATGGCAGCTCGCAGGAGAGGTCCCATACGGAGCACGACGAGGACGAGGATGAGGAGGATGGGGATGGGGGCGATAGCTCGGCGGACAGCGAGGAGAGCGGGCGCAAAGTGAGCGTAAGCAGCCGCGGCAGGGTGCGCAAGATATCGGCCAAGGCGCGCGGCATCTTCAAGGAGTGACCCTAGACTGTTTTTTGTATAAAGTAAACCTAAAAGCTAAACCGATTGCAACCTTTGCTCGAGTCGCTTTCTTATTATTGATTAATGTGTAAGAGTAAACCACCCCCTGTCATACGTAGCATGTCATTGTCCCACTATCACCATCATCACCACCATCACCGTCATCCGGCGCCCCCTTAACCGCCCGCCCGCCCCCTTCAATCACATCCCTAGACGTAAGCAAAATGAGTGTTCTCGTGTTTATCCATATCCATCAGAATATTTTCGATAACTGTTCGAGTCTTAAGTTGGACGCCGGCAGACGGCGATTCTTCTCTACATTTTGTGTGTAGACTGGTGGCCATGCCGGCGCAACGATATACATGTATTTCTATAATATATAGGTACTATTCTGCATATATATTAAAAAGGTAGCACTCGGAATCACACACACTTCATTTACAAAATAGTTCTTTAGAATAAAGTATCAGGAAAAAAACAGTGTAACTTCAAGGTCTTAATTCTATTCTGACGGTTTTGCGGTTCAAGGTCTTCCAGGTCTTAATTCTATTCTGACAGTTTTGCGGTTGGCAAATTATTTAGCCAACCTACTTGGGATAGTTCTGCACCCACTGCTTGGCCTGCTGCCTGACCTTGGCCACGGCGTCCTGCGTGCCGTGTTGCGCCTCCAGGAACATGTACTTCTTGTATAGCACCTGCATCTGGCTCGGCTTCAGTTTCTGCCCCACGGCGCGCTCCAGGACGTTTCTATTGGCATTGAAATGTTAACAAATCAGTTTGAAACGTGGGATCGGGGCAATGCAACTCACCTGGCGGCATCAATGCGTCCCGCCTTGACCAACATGTCCACGTACACCGACCAGATATCGGTTCTCCTTGGATACGAGGTGACCACATCGTCGAGCAGGGTCTCGGCCATGTCATGGTTGTCGTTCTGGGCAAACAGCTTGGCAAAGGACACAATACAGGGTATGTCTGTAAAGAAAGATGCTTAATAAATTCCCTTTCGTGTTGGCAAGCCAAGGCAAGTCTTACGTTCTTTATTTGGGAGCGCTTTCAGGGCGCTCTGGAGCAACTTTTGCACCTGGTCGGACTTTTCCAGCCAGAAGTAGGACTTTGCCAGCAGGGGCCAAACCCTCGGCTCCGACTTGAATTTGTTGAGGATCCTCTTGAGGACGAGGTCGAGTTGTTCCCTTCGGTTGCTCTGTTTCAAAATATCCACCACACTGATGTAGATCTCCAGGGGATCGTTGCGGTTGAGGGCCTCCTTCAGGACCTCGTCGAAATTGCTGCCGTAGGTGAGTTCCATGTTGAGCAGGGCGCTCCACACGTTCCTCAGCTCCTGCGACTCCCGGAACGATATCGTGCTGATGGCTCTCCGCGCCAGACTCCTGGCCTTTTCGATCTCCGTGTTGGACAGCAGGAAGGTCATGTACTTTAGCCAAGAGATGCTGTTGTTTGGCTGGGACAACACCAGGCGCTCGTACTGGTCGATGGTCTCCAGGCGCGCCTTGGGATCTGCATTCCTTTCCTCGATCTCCCGCAACCGCTGCTCCTCCTTGACCTCCGCCTTGGCCTTCTCCTTGGCACTCAGTCGCTTCTTCTTGGCCGGCTGCGCTTCCGTGGCATCCTGCTCGTCGTCCTCGTCACTGGAGTCATCCTTGGCCTGCGCGACATCCCCCTCCCAAAAGTTGGAGACTCCCGATAATCGCGGCGTTGTCTTAATTCCATTGATTTTAGGTGATTCTTCATCCTCTAGGGATAGCTGCCCATTCTGCTTGGGTTTGGGTTTCTCTTTGACATGGCCATTGGTTAGGGATGGACTGTTGGTGTCGGCTGTTTTGACCTTTTTCTTTGCGGGACTTTCCTCACTCTTCAGTTTCTTTTTGGCAGACGTTTCCTCGATTTTGGCCTTTTTCTTTGGGGGCGTCTCGTTGGCCTCCTCCAACTTCGACTTCTTGGCCTTCACTTTGGGTTTTTCCGTGGCCAACCGCTTGGTGTCCTTCCAGAGCCGCCAAACATCCTCGGGCACTGCGATGTGCTGAGTGTCGTGGATGAAGGCCACGTTGCAGAAGTCGCCCTGCCTGAAGCTAGCACTAGCCGAGTGCTCCACATCGTTGGGATGCAAACCCACGGGGCATATGATCAGCGGGTTGTTGCCCTTCTTCAGGGAGCACACCACAACGGAGTCCAGCTTGAGCAGCACCTTCGCCTTCATGCCCGCCTTTCCGACCAGATTGGGAGGCAGGTCCTGATCGGGGCTAATGTGCTCGATGTCCACCTTCTTGGTGCTGATGAGCAACGCGTCGCGTGAGTAGTCAGTCCAAAGAACCACGGCCTGATGCTTGCTGCCCTCCTGCGGAGGAGTGGCTGATCCTACCACGCTGGACAGCACGAGGGCAGTCACTTTGGGACTTCCGTCGACAGTGTACACCCAGTTGTTGGTCTCCAAACTGATGCCCTGGAAGACCACGCTGATCTTGTCGCCCAGCGAGTAGTTGGCAATGGGCGCGTCCACCTCCTTCAGTTGCGTCTTGATCTGAGCCACCTCATCCAGATACCTCTCAACCAGCTTGGCTGTTTCGGCCAAGTCGCCGTTCCAGACATCCGTGAGCTTGGCGGACACGGTCAGGGTCTTGGTCTCCGGCTCCTTGCTGAGCACCTTCACCAGCAGCAACTGCTCCGGCGACAACTCCACCGAGGCGCTCTTAATCGCATTCAGACGCAGCATCTTTTCGTGCACCTTCACCGTTTTTATGTAGTCGCGAACGGCGACGATTAGTTCTACAACCATATCGGTTTTGTCGTGGACATAGGCACGGACAATGTCGCCCACTTGGACGGTCTGCCAGCTTTTGGTGAGCTGACCACTGTAGTAGGCCACGTCGCGCAGACTGAAGACGTTCTGCATGATGCAGGCGGCCTCCGTTAGCGATCCCACAGGATGCACCCGCATCTGGGCGCGTTCCAGCTCCGGGTGGTCCGACAACATGCGCTGGGGTATGATGCCCAGAAACTCCTCCACCCTGGGATGTCCATTCTCGTCCACATTGTCGTCGTCGTCGTCGTCATCGGGGGCGTAGGTTATTTTAATCTCTAGTCCGGCGTCCAGGACGTTCGTCACCTCCACGGGACAGATCTCGCCCATCTTGAACTTGTCCTCGGGCAGGGTGAGTGTGATCTGATCCTTGGTCCGGCTGAGAATGCGAAACTTGGCGGTCTGGCCCTCGATGAAGGTCTTCGGAGCGGCCAGGTTCTGCGTGTGCAGGACGCCTTTGACACCGTTTCCAAACTTCACCAGCACATAGGTGGGCTCACACCGCACAGCGGTTCCTGTGTACACCTGTCCCACATGGGCGGATGCGTACTCCGTGAGCAGCTTCAGGTCCTTGGCCAAGTACTGGCTGCGATTGCTCAGGTAGCAGATCCTGCGCTCGGGGTTAACCTCCAAGACACGGCACCTCAGCGGCTGGCCCACCTCGTACCTCACATTAGGGGCCAAATAGAACTGCTCCAGAATGCCGGTCAGCTTGCCCACCTTCACCGTCCACCCGTTGATCTTCTCGTCCCGTTTGAAGATCTTTGCGGTGACCAGGTCGCCCGGCTTGACGTCGTCCAGGCTGTAGATCTTCTCGTTGAGCACGTTCGGGTCGTCGGAGCAGTAGTACATGGACTCGATGAGGTCGTAGCCCTGGATGCGCACCTTGTGCTTCGTTTTGCGTCCGTACTTGGACAGCACCTCGTCCTTGTCGTAGTTGCCCTTGAAGTTGGCCCTGATGGAGGCGTACGAGATGATGCCCTTCAGCTGTTTGTTCAGCAGCAACACCACGCCCCCGCTTCCAACGCGCAGGACCCGGGCCTTCTCCACCACCGAGCCGATCTTGAGGGGCGCCTCCAACTCCTCGCTCTCCGCCTGCTGCTCGACGGGCTTGATGTCCAGGTTGAGGGTCAGATAGACCAGCTTTGTGAGCGGCATCACGTACAGCACGCGGGCATTGTAGTCCTCGTTCAGATCGTATGCCTCCACAGCGTCCAGCGGGCTGGCCAGGTGATGCTCGTTGATGTAGGCGGCGAAGGACTCGTTCATGATGCTACCCTTGAGGCCGTCCTTGAGGTGCTTGCCCACCTTGAAGCGCACAATGCTGCCGGGCAGTATGTAGTCCAGATTCGTCTCGTTCTGGCTCTTGATCTTCAGCTGATCCTGCTCCACGATCACGCACGTGCAGGTGCTCTTGTGGGTGTCGTGCTGCACCTGCTTGACCTTCAGGAAGGCCAGCTGTCCCAGGTGCAGCGTCTGCTCGGCCTCCTCGCAGGCCACAAAGGCATGCAGGCCCTGAATGCCCGTCTCGATCACATAGCCGTGCTCCTGGGCCTCCTCCACGGCGCCCGCGAAGATGAAGCCCTTCTTCACGCTCTTGTGGTGCAGGCCTCCGTGCACCTCGGAGGGTTTCAGGGAGAGCAACAGGCTGGGCCGGCTGCTGGGGCCTGTGACTGTCTTGATGGCCCGCCCGTAGACGAGGCGGCCGGGTGGGAAGAGTTCCGCGAGGTCGTGGTAATCGGAGACGTCGCCGGCCATCGCCGCCTTGGCCACCCGCGAGTACGAGTCGGATATGTCGGCCACCAGGGCGCGGGCGAACATGCGGCCGGGCAGAGCCACCTGTAGGGCGGTGGCGGAGGCCTCCTTCACGACGCCCATGACCAGCATGTCCTCCTCCAGGGTGTCCATGTTGAGGGCCTCCGCGGAGAAGGCCTCCAACTGCTCGCCGGCATCTTCGGTTAGCTCCTTGAACAGGCTGTTCTCCTTCGCCTTTCCGCTCTTTTTCGTCTTCTTCTGTGAGGCTCCAAAGACCTGCAGAGGCAAGAGGTGGTAACCCCAGGGGTTTCACACTGATTTGGGGGGAAACACATACGATATTTGAGGTGGTGGCTGCCGATTTCGCCTCTGTGTGGATTGTCCCGCCGCGGGGGAAGCTCTTTTCGTTGACTACCATTGCTAGTGCCTGCAATTTGGCGCTTTTTTGTTATAAACACTTTTTTTTTTGTTAAAAACCAGCAGCGTGCGATCTTACACGTGCAACTGAGCGACCAGTGCTGGAAAGCTATCGCGGACCAAGGTGCAAGTGCTTGGGCGCTTCGGAATTTCAATCGCGTTTGAATATTATAAAGCAGGGCTCAATATTAAGCTTCATTTCATTGATGAAAAGATTTGTAAGCTCGTGGAAACCCCAAATAACAAACATGTAAGATCAGGCAGTGCTGACAATTGTTTGCGTCCCACAAGAAGTTAATAGTGTAGAGACTCCCTAAGGCAGCAACATAGAAGTGTGCATGTGAATATGTACATGTATGTATCTTACTTAAATACATTTAAGCTTAATGTTCAAATAAATTACAAAAAAATTAACACACAATTATATTGTAGCCTCATTCCAAAATTCCTTGTGTTTACTGTCGGAAACTGAAAGCCATGTTATAATGTTATTTAGAATTTTATTTATTTGGATTAGGAACCGGGATATTAAGAGTTAAGCGTGCTTAAATCAATTCATGTTCTAAAATTTATTAACAAGTAAAAAAATAAATTACAATTGGCTTAAAGGAGAGCTGTTTACGAGTATGAAATTCAAAGTTTGCTTGATGGTATAAGTTTTATTTTATTTAGGTGATCGGCCTATGCAACATATATTCATTAGTTTCCAAGTTTCTTAATAGTAAAGTAAAAAATATTGCAGATTAAATAACTTGTCTTAACAATTAACAGAATTGTTGAAGTTAATAATTTAATATTTTGGAGCAGTGCCGGGAATGCTTTCAAAACAAAAGTTACAAGCTCTCCGCTCGTTAGGATATTAAATATTGATTATTATAGGGATTCACTTGTAACCAAAACACATAGGAATATCATGAGATACTTATTAAAAACTCCGCTTATTATCAACTCCTACCCCTGCAACATATTTGAACATCGGATTTCAAATCCCTCACAGCGCGCTCTGGACCAGTGTTGGACAACTCTTACATCTCCCATGATTGACCGTGCTTGGCGCCCTAACTGCGGCACACATGTGGAGTTGCAATTCGAACCGCACTCAGATCAAAAATGCAAACTTTACGCGAATTTACGCGCAAAACAAAGCGCGGCAACATCCTGAAGATCGTAAGGGAGCACTATCTCCGCGATGACATCGGCTGCGGGTCGGAGCTGTGCCGGCAGTGCTTCCAGAACGATAGTTACCAGCTCTCCGCGCTGCCGGAGATCCGGAGCTCCCTCTTCCCCTTCCCGCACTACCTCGTCCTGGACACCAACGTGGTGCTCGACCAGATCGATGTCCTTGAAGAGGACGCCCTCTGCAACGTCATCGTCCTGAGCACCGTGCTGCAGGAGGTGCGCCACAAGAGCTCCGCGATCTTCAAGCGCTTCAACGAACTGCTCCACGATCGCACGCGCCACTTTTACGTCTTCGTGAACGAGCACCACAAGTAGGTCCCTCCCTGGCCCACCTATTCCATCCCCTAGTTCATTGCTCTCAATCCCCCAGAGAAACCTACGCGGAGAGGGAACCCGATGAGACGGCCAACGATCGCAACGACCGGGCCATCCGCAAGGCCACCCAGTGGTACGATCAGCATATGCAGGCCTCCCAGTCCCCCAAGGAGCTGCAGCGCACCGGCCAGGCAGCCACCCGCGTGATCCTGCTCACCGACGATGCGGGAAATCGCTCCAAGGCCGAGGCCGAGGGCCTGCTGGTGGCCTCCGCAGCGGAGTATGTGAAATCCCTCGAGGACTTCCCCCTGCTGCTGGACAAGCTCTCGCATATGTCCTTCGACAGCGAGAAGCAGGCCCTGCCGCAGTTTCCGCCGCATCTCAGCCTCAAGGAGGTGCTCGAGGGCATCAGGCAGAAGAAGCTGCTGCAGGGGGCGTTTCAGGCCTCGCGGGAGAACTACCTCGAGGGCAGCGTCAGCGTGGAGGGCTTCGAGAAGGGCGTAGGTACCCCCCATAGCGTGTAAACCAAGTTACAACCCAGTTACTGCCTTGCAGATCCTCATCCAAGGCCGCGAGAGCCTGAACCGCGCTGTGGACGGCGATTTGGTGGCCGTGGAGCTGCTGCCCGAGAGCGAGTGGTCGGCGCCCAGCGAGATCGTTCTGGAGGAGAAAAACGTCTACGCGGACGAAGTGCCCAGCGAGGAGCGGGCCGAGGAGGAGCAGGACATGCTGCAGCAGGTGCAGAAGGCAGCTTCCGCCTCTAGCGCCGAGCGCACGCCCACGGGCAAGATTGTGGGCATTGTGCGTCGCAAGTGGCGCCAGTACTGCGGCATCCTGCAGCCCAGCCTCATTGAGGAAACCACTCGGCACATCTTCGTGCCCGCCGACCGCAAGATACCGCGCATCCGCATCGAAACACGCCAGGCGGCCAAGCTGCAGAACCAACGCATCATAGTGACCATCGATACGTGGCCGCGAAACTCACGCTACCCGCAGGGCCACTTTGTTCGCTCCCTGGGACCGCTGGGCAACATGGCCACCGAAAACGAGGTGATTCTCCTCGAGCACGACGTGCCGCATTGCAAGTTCTCCGAGGAGGTTCTCAGCTTCCTGCCCCAAATGCCCTGGACCATCACCGAGGAGGATTACTCCAAGCGGGTGGACCTGCGCGACCTGTACATCTGCTCCGTGGATCCGCCGGGCTGCACGGACATCGACGACGCCCTCCACTGCAGGCAGCTGCCGAACGGCAACCTGGAGGTGGGGGTGCACATCGCCGACGTAAGTCACTTCATCAGGCCGGGCAATGCGCTGGACAAAGAGGCCGCGGCCAGGGGCACCACTGTTTACCTGGTGGGCAAGCGCATCGACATGGTCCCGGAGCTGCTCAGCTCCAATCTCTGCTCTCTGGTGGGCGGCGTCGAGCGCTTCGCCTTCTCCTGCGTCTGGGAGGTGGACAGGGAGGCGAATGTGCTGTCCAAGCGCTTCCACAAGAGCGTCATCAAGTCGAAGAAGGCCATGACGTACGAGGAGGCGCAGGTGATGATCGACGATCCCAACGACCACGGCGAGATAGCCCAGTCCCTGAGGAACCTCAACAGGCTGGCCAAGATCTTGAAGAAGCGTCGCATGGACAACGGGTGAGTCTGGCTGGCCCTTTAAAGAGAAATCTCCATAAATAAAGAGACATCTTGCAGCGCCCTGGTGCTGGCTTCCCCCGAGATTCGCTTCCAGGTGGACAGCGAGACGCACGAGCCTCTGGAGGTTGAGGCCAAGCAGCTGCGGGACACCAACTCGATGGTGGAGGAGTTCATGTTGCTGGCAAACATCACGGTGGCCGAACACATTGCCAACGAGTTTGTCGAGTGCGCGGTCCTGCGTCGCCATCCCCGCCCGCCGGCCACTAACTTTGATCCCCTGGTCAAGGCTGCACGCTATCAAGGATTCGAGGTGGGTCTCCGGCATCCCCATCCCTCAATCATGCCAACTTACATCTGAATTTGCATCTGCAGGTGGACACCGAGTCGGGCCTAAAGCTGTCGCACTCGCTGGACAAATGCGTGAAGGAGGACAATCCGTACTTCAACACAATGATCCGCATCCTCACTACGCGCTGCATGATGCAGGCGGTGTACTTCATCAGCGGCAGCCTGCAGAAGGAGGAGTTCTTCCACTACGGCTTGGCGGCTCCCATCTACACGCACTTCACCTCGCCCATTCGTCGGTATTCCGACATTATGGTTCATCGCCTGCTTGCCGCCTCTATTGGCGCGGACAGCACCTATGCTCAGTTGCTGGAGCGAAAGTCCAACGAGGAGCTGTGCAACAACCTCAACTATCGCCACAAGATGGCCCAGTACGCGGGTCGTGCGTCGGTGGCCCTCAATACGCATCTCTTCTTCCGCGGCAAAGAGGAGGAAGAGGAGGGGTAATTATAAAACTTTAACTTGTGGATGCATTTGTCTGATAAACTATTCAATTATTCAATTTCCTCCTAGCTATGTGCTCTTTGTGCGCAAGAATGCGTTGCAAGTGCTCATCCCCAAGTACGGCCTCGAGGGCACTCTCTATCTGAAGGCCGACAAGGAGGGCAAGGATGGCGTGGAGCGGACGAAGAGCGAGTTTGCGTTCACCTTCAACGAGGAGGATCACACGCAGCGCTGCGGCAACGTGGTGTTCCACAGCTTTGACCCGGTGACGGTGCGCCTGAGCTTGGACTCCAGAAATGTGCAGCACGAAAAGCTTGTCTTCCGGCTGGTCAAGCCCTACATCAAGGGATTCAGCGTGGAACCCACCGCAACGGAGGACGACCCAACAGAGAAGAGCGACCAGGGGGTACCGCCCCCGAAGAAGGCCAAGAAGGACAAAAAGAAAAAGTAATTGGCGTTGAAGATTCCCTAGGTTAAGCCAATAAATTGTATAATTTCATTTTGTGTAAATGAAGTACCTATTTTAAAAAGACACTCTCTTTTCAAATCCCAATGTTCCGCGGGTCTCTGAGAACTTCGAATCGGAACCTTTGATCGGGTATTTCGCAAGGGTTTCGGCTTTGCAATTGCGCTCCACATTTTCCAGTTCCATTGCAAAGTTTCGACTTCAGCGCGACGGTTGTGGTTCGCTCGATAGATCAAACGGATTGTATAGGCTATACTTTGTGTGGCACTTTGTATTTATTAAGAAACCCGAAGAATATATTTACCTCGAAAGCACCAGAACTATAATGGAAATTGGTGCTCGCGCAGTTAATAAAATGTGTGACGAAGGCTGTAAGTTGAAAAACCATTCGAAATAAAAAAAGTCAGTGCAATGATTGAGTGAGTAATCCTGGAAGTCATGCCATAAAATCGGAAATACATACGTGCTTTATAGTGTAATTAAAAAACGATCTTGTTGACTAAGAACCCTAAACCAAAGCTTATGTTACTTACACTAGATTCGCAATTTCTTGAAGCTTAGTGTGTGCCCTAAACTGTCCACACTCAATGTTAATGATTTCGATTAGCTTATTCAAGACGCAGGCAGTCTTCCAGGGTTCAATTTCCACTTTCCACTCGTAATGACGTGTGTCTTATGCTTCGGCGTCTGGATCGTCACCTTATATACTTATATAATACTCGGACCCAATGAGTACAGGGCTATGGCTAAATAGAAACCCGTTGAGTGGCCGCGACATTTAGAAAATTTAAAATTCAACGCGGCTCAATGGCGCGCCTTGTGTACTATGTATGTTATATGTGTGTTGTAGTTCGGCTTAGGGGCCTAATTTTACGCACCATTTAACCAGTGAGCCCTATGAACCCGTAGAACTAATAGCCAAAATTTGTAGTAAATCTATGATTTTTAAGGTGTTAAAACACTAAAATTGAAAACTGACAATTATTCGGTGCTACCAACGCGGATAGCGGTCACTTTTTAACTATTAAACTTAAAAAATATGAGTAATCAAATAAAGATCCATAGAACATCCAATATTAGATTACTATACCCCCTAAAATATGATACACTCCTTCGAGAATATTAAAAACAAGTAGCAACGTTGTAGTCGGGATTTCGAAGGTGAAAGTCGATTCCCTATTCCTATAGCGGGGAGATGAGGCCAAAGGGGTCCGCTCGATCTCCATCTCCTTGGTCTTTAGGCACGGTGCAGGATATCGGTTGGATGCACTGCTTCAGGCCAGATGGACGATGATTTCCTTGGACTTTCAGCGCAACTTACAAGTCGAGTCCGTTCGGCGGAGAGATAAGGCCACAGGGGGTGGTCCTCTCAATGTCGATCTCCTTAGGGCTTGCATTTCTCTGATGCAGCGGCTCTTAAGGTTCAGGTGAGATGATGCAGCAGGTTCTTCGATGAGGAAGGTGCTGCGGTGAAAGCGACAGCCGGGTCCAAAAGGCGGGAGATGTCGTCAGAGGAGGCAATGATCCTCCATTTTCCAGTAGATCGATGGCGGGGAGATCGGGGCTATCCGTTGCTGGCGATGCGCTGCCCTCCAGGAAATAGGCGCCTGGCCAGGGGAACTAGAAGAAGAAGAGAAGAAAAAAATTAGTTTACTTACCCAAAAAGTCAGGCTCGATGAAGCTTAAGTAATGTTCTGTCTGCTAGAACTAGTTGGGAATTCTAACGAATTCTAAGTGCCGGATATACTAAATAAAAGTTAAATATACTGCACTTAAAAATGTTAATATGTAAATATTTTGGTCCGATTTGGACGTAATTTTGCATGCATGTGTTTGGCAATCAGTGAACCCATTTCGGAGATATAGACGGAAAAGGGGCGTGGCAAAAATGCGAAAAAAACACACTGCGCAATAGTTAAAAGGACCTAATGCAAAAAGAAATAGGTCTCTAGATCTTATTTTGTGGAAGTTATGGGCAAATTTGTCAAAGAAAATTCAGTTTTATACAAATTGCGAAGGCGGAAAGAGGCGTGGCAAAATTTTTGAATAAACTTGATCTGCCGGCAATAATAACGCACCAAAAGCAAAAAGAATTATACCTCTGGCTCTTACCATCTCCGAGAACGAGGTGTTCACACATACAGACAGACAGACGGACAGACGAACAGACAGACAGACGGACATGGCTATATCGATTCGGCTGTTAATGCTGATCAAGAATATATAGTCTTTATGGGGTCGGAGACGTCTCCTCTGCCTGTTACATATGTACATTTGCACAAGGTTATTAACTTTTGTACCATTTATAAAAAGGTTTCTAAAAAGAGTTAATAGATAATAAAATAGAGTCGCAGACTTGAACTAATTGATAGGTCCACCTTGTTTACGAATACTTAATGAAGTGTTTCCAGGTGACTCCATCTGCGGTATGCCCGTGGAGGCACACGATCCCCTCTATATGGAGGCCTATCGTAAGAGTGTCCAGAACCCGGTGTCCTTCTGGGAGGAGCAGGCCCAGCTGCTCGACTGGGACCGACCCTGGCAGCAGGTGCTGGACAACAGCAATCCCCCCTTCACGAAGTGGTATGTGGGCGGCTACCTGAATGCCTGCTACAATGCCATCGACAGGCACATCCTGGCCGGGCGGGGCTCCAATGTGGCCCTCATTCACGACAGCCCGCTGACGGGAACGGTCCGCAGGGTCACCTACCAGGAGCTCTACGACCAGATCATCCTCCTGGCCGGCGGGCTGGCCAAATTGGGTGTTACCAAAGGTGACCGAGTGGTCATCTACATGCCGCTCATTCCGGAAACCATCATTGCCATGCTGGCCATCGTGCGACTGGGAGCCATTCATTCCGTGGTCTTTGGCGGCTTCGCTGCCCGGGAACTGTGCTCCCGGATAGAGCACGTGGAGCCCAAGCTTGTGATCGCCTCCAATGTGGGCGTGGAGCCGGGCAAGGTGGTGCCCTACCTGGACATCCTGCACTCGGCCATCAATATGTCCCGCTGGAAGCCACCGCAGCGAAACATTATCTTCCATCGACCGAATATCTCGCCAGACACCACGAAACTCGACGAGCGGGCGGATGTCCTCTGGTCGGATGTCCTGGCCATGGCCAAGGGGGAGCAGGCAATTGCCTGTGTTCCCATCGAGGCCAACGATCCGCTGTACATCCTCTACACCTCAGGCACCACGGACAAGCCCAAGGGAGTGCTCCGCACGATTGGCGGGCATTTAGTGGCCCTGATGTACACGCTGCGCACCATCTATGGCATCAATCCCGGGGACACCTGGTGGGCGGCCTCGGACATGGGCTGGGTGGTGGGTCACTCGTACATCTGCTACGGCCCCCTCTGCCTGGGAGCCGTCAGTGTCATGTACGAGGGCAAGCCGGACCGCACCCCCGATCCGGGGCAGTATTTCAGGTGGGTTGCAGTTCCCTGTCAAGAAACAAGAAGGTTACACCTTTTCCCTTCAGGATAATCGACCAATACAAGGTGCGTGCCATTTTCTCGGTGCCCACATCCTTCCGGGTGATCCGTCGCGCCGATCCGGACATCAGTTATGGACGCCAGTACTCGACCAAGTCCCTGCGGGCCATCTTCATTGCCGGAGAGCACTGCGACTATGAGACCAAGGCCTGGATCGAGAAGACCTTCAAGGTGCCGGCGCTGAACCACTGGTGGCAGACGGAGACGGGCTCGGCAGTGACCGCCACCTGCCTGGGCTTTAATCAGAGCCTTAGTCCGCCCACCTACTCCACGGGCTTGCCCCTGATGGGCTACGAGAGTGAGTGATGTGCCAGATAGCTGGCTGGAAAAGGCAGAGCAATAACATGCCCTGGGAAATCTCTCTTGCAGTCAAGATCCTGAAACCGGACGGCAACGAGGCGGCACCCTCGGAGTTGGGGAGGATTGTCCTGAAGCTGCCACTGCCGCCCGGAAACATGGCCACTTTGTACAAGAACGAGGAGCTCTACCGCAAGCTATACTTCCAAAAATATCCGGTGAGTCGGAAGGCCTAAAAAGGGTAATTGTATAAACAATCGGAAGCATCAGCTATGTTTCTTATGCCTTTAGTTTTAATTTAAACAAATTTGATTCAATAAAACGAGTAGAATACAAATAATTTATCATATTAATAGGAAACCAAGGAAACTAATTAACACTTAATAATCAATTTTTGCAGTTAGTTAATTATAAACACCTCCAAAAACTTATTTTTACCTTCCAGGGTTACTACGACACCATGGACGCTGGTTACAAGGACGAGCGTGGCTATATCTTTGTCACAGCCCGGGACGACGATGTGATAAACGTGGCTGGCCACCGGCTGTCCACCTCTAGCCTGGAGGACGCTGTCCTCCGGCACCCGGACGTGGTGGATGTGGCCGTCTTCGGAGTGCCCGAGGCCACCAAGGGACAGGTGCCGCTGTGCCTTTACATCCCCGTGGAGAACTGCAAGAAGACGGACGCCAAGCTGTCGGCGGAGATCATCAAGCTGATCCGGGACGTGGTGGGACCGATTGCCGCCTTCCGTCTGATCACCGCCGTGAACAACCTGCCCCGCACCCGATCCGGAAAGACTATGCGCAAGGCGATGGCGGACTTTGCCCGGAATGAGCGCGTTGTCCTGCCGGCTACCATCGACGATGCCAGTGTCTTCACCGAAATCCGGAGGGCACTCCAGCAGCTGGGCTACGCGATGTCCGCCCCGGATCCCATTGTGGCCAAACTCTTGGACTGAAGGACGGAAAATAGGGAAGTTGATGTTGGTTATCCTGGGTGTTGTATCCTTAGTTCTGTACGACAGCGATCCTCGCCAGAGTGCAACAATAAAGTTAAGCGAATTTGGCTATAAACTTTCCCCTAGTTTTTATTTAATTTGCGTGGGCCGGAAAGTAAAGAAAATAATTTAAATGTTAATCGATGCGCGTATGACCTTTAGCCTTTCCGTCCCTCTGCCCGCCATTTGCACACACTATTCGTATTCAACTGAAACCCAATCAGTTTATTCAAATTTTGTGCAAATTCCGTGACACATTGTATGGCCGGCGACGCGTGGTTTGAGCCCCTCGTCCTTTCCTGCCCCACCCTGCGCCGCCACTCTCGCTTTTCCGGTCTTGGTCACATATGCCAAACTAGGTGCAGTGTTTGGCCTGATTTCTGCACATCAAAGATGAGCGCAAATGGCTGCCAAATGTAACCCAATTAATGGGCATTGTGGTGGTAATGCGTTGGCCACAGTGGTGGTTATGAAAGATGATAATGGCTTTCCTAATAATTATCCCATTGCAAATACTTGGTAGAACTATAATCTTCCAAAAGTTATCTTAGTCCTTTTTTTGAGGAACTGGTTTAAAAATATAAGGGGTAAAAATGAGACGTTCTTACTGCCAAACTCATAAAAGGTTAGACTCAAGAGTCTTTGATCTTTATTCGGTTAACCAAATTAATAAGCTAAAGGCATACATCATATTATGTTGCAGTTTTTTTCAATAAAGGATTTTAATTAATTATTTTTCTATTTATTAAAACGATTATCTAAGAACATATGGAACCAATGTAAAATGTAGCCATTTAACATTGGGTATTCAAAATTTGTATTTATTCTTTTAAACTTTATAATCGCACTCGAAACACCATAGAGGCTTTGTTTATTCAATGTTATATTTCAGATTTGTATTTCTAATTGCCTCTACTATCTACTTTACAGTCTATAGTTTTGTTACATAAAATTATAGTTTATGCTCACCGTGTTTACCACACCCGAAGCTGCTCCCCTCCTTGAATTTTCCCACCATTTCCATTAGTCCTGCTAACGACATAAAAGGCAGACAAATTGGATTTTCTTATTGGTTAAATGAAAAGACTCCGCCACGGCTGCGTTTGCAACGCACTTACTTTTCCCACCGAAATGGCCAAGAGATGAAGGCCTGACGTCACAGTCGAAATTCTTCGGGAGATTTGCATGCGAAACACGCGCGGATTCAAATTAATTGCATCGCTTCGCCTGCAAATCCCAGCATCATAAACCGGAGATTACTCCGCCACCGAACTGAGGGAACAAACTGCAGCTGGACACCAACACAACGCAGGGATTTTAAAGTTAGCCAGCTTAAAGCCAGAGCGTGGGATGGATGGTTGCTGTGCAGAGTGCAGTATTTATCAATATAACTACCTATAAATGGGCGATGCCATCGAACAGTGATCATAAAAGCGCAACTTTTACAACATAATTAAGAGCTGATAAACTTATATAATGGACAAACATATTGGGCAACTCGGTGGGCTCCTGTGGCAAAGTTTGCCAGCACATCGTGCTCCGGTCGGTGTCGGTGGCGTATGAGTGATGTTTGAGCACGCCCACCGCGTATCCCGTCAGGAGCGCAACATGTGGTCCCCCAACCCGAGTGCGTCCTGGCCTGTGTCTGTGTACTTTACGTCAGCCAATCGCAGGCCCCGATGTCCTCCGAAGGAAGTAAATAAAAGCGGATGTCCTGTGCGGACAGGACATCATTCGAGTACTTGCGCTCAACAAGTTAGCTGAAAGTGTGTAACACGAAAGTTTTGTTAACAACCTCTTTGCGGAAGCCCTCATATCTTAAACTCCTCATCAGGTGCGTACTTGTGCTAAAATATCTGTCGAGTCAAGGATACAATTCAGTGAACTACCAGAAACTATCATTTTTTTTACATAAATTGAAACTTAAAACTTAAACTTGAAATATTCTGTGAATATTCATTTTTATATTCATTTTTGAATTTTCTTTAAGTGAAATCATGTACGAGTAATTCTCCATTATTATACCCGGTACGATTAGGTTTTAATTCGCTATGCCATAAATGTAATGCCACAAACCTTCGAAAATAATGAAAAATATTTGTTGATATCCGATTGCTTAAAAACCTGTATAGTATTTTAATTATATTTCAAAGTATCTGAATATTAGAGGACGAGGTTTATACAGAATAGTTTTTTTTACATTATGTTCGAATAAAATTGGAATATATACCTGGAATATATATCCTTTTCAAAACTGTTGGAGACATATCAGAATGAACACCCAAATCAAGGTTGTCCGTTGACATATTGGATCTTGGGTCTCTGTTTCCCGGAAATGCTTGTGTCCTGCAATCGATTTGCATGCACTGCACATTAGTTGAGCCCTAAACAAGCAACAGCAGTTTTCCAGATCCTTGGAACGTGTCCTCCCAGAACTCTCTGATACTGTCCCATACCCCACTTCCTGTCAATAGAACTCGTTCGCTAGTCATCTAAGCTAAATAGATGCGTATGTGACACGTCCGCTGTTGACGCACCCGGGGGCTTTGTGTGCCAACTGCATCCGAGTTCCGGACCCATCAAAGTCGCCATCAACGCGTCAAGGTAGAAAGACCCGGAGCAGATACGCAGGTAGCCCGGGTAATGGAAACAAATTGCCTGCCGCGTAAACATATTAGGCTGGCATTAAGGTCACCGGGTCGGGGGAGGTGACGTTTTCAAATGGAAACTCCGCCGTTGGCCTGCCAGCAAGTACAACTCTATTTATGCATAATACTTTGCCATAGCTACACGCCGCCAGCATTGAGTGGCAATCAGGCACGTAGCATTAGGATCATTACGCTTAATCAAAATTAGTTGATGCGGGAGGGATGCCCTCCAGCCAGGATGAACTTTTGAGCTGCCACTGCTGATGCTGATGCTCTGCTCCTGATAATCTAATAAGCTTTGTCACCAGCCAGCGATGTCAATCATGTTTGCCCTGCATATTAACTCCTGCCCCATTTCCTCCCGTCCCTTGCAGCATGTCCTTTGCCCAGCTCTTTGTTGCCTGCAGCCTGGCCGTTATCCTGCTGACGGTGGCCAGCACACAGGCAGCCACCCAGGCTCCACCGCTGTGCGTGGCGGGAATCGTGGAGGAGATGCCCCCGCACATCCGGAAGGTGTGCCAGGCCCTGGAGAACTCCGACCAACTGACTTCGGCCCTCAAATCCTACATCAACAACGAGGCTTCAGGTTAGCTTACATCTAACCATCTAACCTTATAAAATAAACCTTTTATACATTTGTTTGGGTATTATTTACAGCCCTGGTGGCCAATTCCGACGACCTTTTGAAGAACTACAACAAGCGCACGGATGTCGATCACGTCTTCCTGCGATTCGGCAAGCGTCGTTAAGGATGTGCTCCCCTGAAGGATCCCCTGCCGGTTTATAATGACTCCATGGACGGAACTACGATACACACAAGGACCTTGACCTACGAGCGGCGACAGCGTTTTTATTCAACACAACAATTTTGACGTCTTCAGCATAATTATGTAAATGTAATCAATGGAAGCTCAGAACTTTACCCAATTGGAAGCTCTCTAGTTCGTTAAATAGCCAATCGATGTGTCCAATGTTTCTATAAAGAAAACCAAAAAAAAAAACATGATATTTGTACATAATTTAAAGACCCCCGAAATGAAAGCAGATCTTGGTTTTCCAATCATTTGATTTCACTTTATTGATGGTATAATAATGACACAGTAAAAATATCGCACTTATCTATTTCCCTAGCATGAAGCACTACTATTAAATAACCAAAAAAATTATTTCAATGTCGAATAATGTTTTCCGATTCCTTTTTTAATAAAGACAAACTTTTCCTCTCAATATGTGAATGCATGATAAAATGCACAGATTCCTGTTTCATTTTTGGGAGAGTAAAGAATGGAATTTTGCTAAGTTCGTTCTATACAAAAATAATTGGCTATTAAGGGAAACGCCCTATATGGCCCTATTAAGGGAAACGCTTTTATTTAATTTAGAAAAAACATAAAATTTTTTTTCATTTGAATGAAACGATTTTGCTTGCGAATAAAAAAATTGCAGCCTGTGTAGAAATTTGTTTTTAATTTAACTATTACTTTACTTGGCTTGGCCAGAGATTTTTAGGCTCATTCATAATATAATATATTGTCTCTTATTATTTGGCTTGGCCAATGAACTCTTTGTTTCATAATTTTCTTTTTAAGAATTTTGTAAAAAAAAAACCTAATACACTTTTTTGGATGATATACTATCCATTGCAGTGCTGAAAGACAGTTTGTCCTTGTAGGCTTTGGAAACACTTTTGTAGGTAGGTTTCCAAATTTGTTGTAATAAAATAAAGTTTTGGGTTTAGCTTAAATGTTACTCTTGCAGTTGGTTCGAGAATTCTTCTGGAAAGTCTTCAAACGATATTTCCGTTGCAAATTGTTGGCAAGCAGAAGATATATGTATATATTTTGGGAACATATTTGGTTAACTCGTTCCACAGTTCGCAGATCCATTGTGATATATTTATATTTTCAATATTTCTGTTCTTTTGCTGAAAAAAATCAGTAAGGGTTACCATTTAATTGCATATTCGATTTAAAAAATTGGTTGCCATTTGTAAGCTTTTATTAAACCAACAAAAAATTAAACAAATAATAGAATACTTTAAATCAAATTATTTGACACAAAAACATGAAATAATTCTGATATCTGATTTCTATTTATGTTTGTAAGATGCCAAGCATTTAAATTAAAATTATTACGCACTTAATAACGATCTTCGTTGCCTGATCTATTGATTTTAGTTTTCTGGTTCATTTTCTATATATTTTTTTTTGTTTTCGTGTATAAATCATTCGGAATCGGTTGGTAATGGGAAGCTTTTCGTTAATTTACTTCATGGATTTTCCCTAGATTTTTGCAATTCATTTTAACTACTAAAACATTAAAATTATCATTGGCTTTCTTGCAGTTCTTTAGTATTTTTATCGTTTAATCATTGTTTTTGATTGATTTGTATTGCTTTTAGCGATATCTTGTTCTTTTGAATATTGTTCAGTCTTTTTGATTAATATAGTAACTTTCTTAATCATTTGTAAATCTGGGAAAGTCTTTGACTTTATCATAACCATAACAAATAAAATCATTTAACATAAACGGAAATATGTAAATAACATAAAAGTGCAACATTGAAAACAAAATATTTCAAAGATTCATAATCTTATTGTTTTTGGTTTTTGTTTTTTACTTGTTCAATCGTGATGTGATTGCTTTATGATTACCACCATTGGCAAATCCATTCCTTCAGATAAGACAAGCGTTAAAGCTATCATTTTGTTAATTTTCATTTCTCATTCCTGTAAAAAACAACTAAATGCTACAATTTATATGGTAAATGCGGCAAAAGGGCCGCCTTTGGGGCTAGGCAGATCTCAGCAGCTGGGAAATCATTTAAACAATTGTGAATGGCAAGGCGGCAAATAAAACGAACAGACAATCCAGTTGAACAATCAAATAAATTAATTGCGTGCTGAGGTCTCCATTGCTAAAAATTCTTTTGTTTTTTCTTAACTTACCAAAATATGTTTAAAATTGCATATTTTTCTTTGTACTTTTAGCGCTTTTCATTTGTTATCATTGGATTTTTATCTACTATTTTGATTTGGTTTCGAGAAACCTCTCATTAAATAATTGTAATTGTTTTCTAATATCAACATTTATCGCGACACTGTCGTAGAGCGTTTGAAAACGTTAATGTTTTCTTCATATTTAAAAATTGTTTGGTTGTTCTTCAGGTACATTTGTCACTAGAAAAATTATCATATTGCAGTTTGTTGGTTCTTTGACTTTTGAGGATCTTGTTAGCTTGGCTTTGATCTCAAGATTTTCTTTGTTTTAACTTAATACTTTGGTAGCAGTTCTTTCATTTGTAACTCTTGTGTTTTTACGATTTGTTTGCTTTTAGCTTGCAGAGTTGCTGGTTTCAGTCTTTGGTTTTCATTGTTCTGTTTTTCTTTTGGGAATATTTCACTCGTTTTGTAAAATAAAGTTTTGAATTGCTTAATTATTTGGCTTGGTATTGATTGGTATTTTTCGAAACAAAACATTTTAAAATAATATATAAGTTTAAATAAGTTTAATGCATTAAACACATTTTTGAACATTATTTTATTGACTTTGATAATGGTTATGATTTTTGCATCTTTTGCTAATATATTTTGTGTATTTCGTTATTTGTTTTACTCAGCTTATTTTAGGAATTATTACATATGTATGAATTGTTTTTTGCTTAACTTGGGTCTATATGAAAAAACTGTTATAAAACCAAATAAATGAAATAAAATAAAAATATTGCGGTTTCAAAATGGTAAACAAAATAACGATCTTGCAAAATCATAAACGATTTCCGGATGTTGCCATCTCTTGTATGTGGGAATAGAAACAAATTTTAGAAGTTCGAGAGCCGTTTACGTTTAGGTTTTTTTGTTTTTTGTTTTTTTTTTTGTAGCTTATTAACTAAAATCTATACATTGCATTCGTTTTTGTATACTATCTGACATGTTTGACAAAATATATTAATTTAGCAAGTCCATCATGTTGATCATAAACGTTCTCTTGGGTTCCGTCATATAAATAATATGAAATTAAGCATACTTTGGTCACAATAGGGTTATTATTTAAATTGTAATTGAAGCTTTTAGAGGCCGAAGCACAAGGCGGGTTACCCCGTGTTTGTCTACTAACAAAAAATTAATTTACAGGCAATGCAAGTACTTTTCAGCTTACTTCCTTGCATATTCTGGGGGTTTTGGGGGGAACGAAACAAAAACAAATGTATCAATTTTGGGCTGAGGGGGATTTATATATAGAAAGACGCTGCAACACGAGGTACTTAAATGCTACGAAAAAGAGAACTGTATCCTTACAACTAAATTATATGGTTTGAGGGTTGAGTGTGTTGAATTAATATTTATAGCAAGATCTCCTCCTGCCAACTTAACTCCCTTCCTGTCGCTTGTTCTCTGTGCAAAAGTGTATGTATATACCCTCCCTAAATCCTCGCTCAAATTTCTCTCCCGCCTACCGGAGCACGCGCAGCGTTCTGTTCCCCGTTTCTCGGTCAAGTCATCGGGATTGGGAGCTGTGGTTACGGTTGCGGTTGCGGCTGCGGATGCGGATGCGGCTGTTGTCTAGTAGTAAGCAGCTGCATTCGAATAGTTCTGAGAATAGGCCGAATCTGCAAGTATACCCCAAGCGTGTCAATATCACAAGGTTTATGGTGTACAAATTGATGGATTAACATTCAAATAATTAGGGACTTTATTAGGGGCACTAAACACCAACCATAGCCCGCATAGGTGCGGTCGTCGTAGGCAGAGCTCTGCTGTCCGTGTTGACTGTAATCCGTTTGCCCGGCGGCATTGTAATCCACGGCAGCGGAGCCGTACTGCTGGCTGTAGTCCTGTCCGTACGACTGATATCGCGTGTCCTGCTGTGCAGTGTATCCCGTCGAACTGCTGCAAAACACAAGAAAACAGAGTGAGAAGTAAGACGAGTTATTTCGGGGGCGGGAGGGTGTCAGGGCTCACTTGTAGTTCTGGTACTGGCTTTGATCGTACTCGGTGCCGTGGTGGGCGCCGTAACTGCCGCTGGCCGGCGCACTGGCCTGCGATGTGTGGCTCGTGTAGCTGCTGCCTCCGCTCTGGCCGTACCCGTTGTAGCCCTGCTGGGCTGTCTGCGTGTTGTAGCCGCTCTGGGCGTAGGGGTCCACCTGCTGGGTCTGGTCGTGCGACTGGTAGCCGTGGTGGCTGCGGGGGAAACGTTTTTATTATCAAACTGGGATGTACTATTTTCGTGGGGGTTTGTCTACAAAAATATCCCAGTTTCTTTGCCCTGGTTGTTAATTACTATTTGAAAACATAGTTATCCGGCAAAAATATCACAAAACATACCTAAACTCTATAAATAAGTATGGAATGCTGTGCAAGTTTTTATAGACATTATATATTATATGGTAATTACGAAAAGCAAAATAAAACGAAACCATTAATGGCATTTAATGCCAGAAAAACATTTGCTCTTTTAATCACAAATTAGTCATTGTAGTTGATGATAAATTCAAAGAGTTGGTGTCAGGTTTTTTAGTGATTAGTTAACACTTAAGGCTTTAATAAATGAATATATGTAGAAAACATCATTATAAAAAAAGGTTGCAAAATAAAAAAATTACACCCTTATGCAATTGTCTATTAAAATCTATAATATCTTGTGAATCATTATGATATTGACTCATTAAAAAAACTATTTACTAAGCTGGAAAAGCACAGCTGGGGATTACTTGGTACACCTTTGTGTTGAAATATCTTTCTTGAATATTACGTTTCCCTTTTTGATTATCATGGTTGCCCAAAGTTTTAAAAGGATTATAATGACTGGGTCTAACTGTTTATCGAAACTACTGAAAATTTGGTATTTTTAGGTATTAAGTATGCAGGAGATTGAAATAAAAATCCTTGCGTAACTGGTGATTCTCTTAGGGAGGTAATATCTTTAAACCTACTGTCCCCTCCTTGATAATCGTTTCAATCCTACCTCTGGGCTTGACTTTTTATCATATTCAATAATAATTTAATACTTTTAGGTATTAACTAAGCAGGAAATGACATCGAAATATTGGGAGTTAATGGCTTTTTTAGTTGACGTCAATTCTACTGTTTTCCTTGTAGATAGAACCTTCTTGATAACCCTGAAATTCGTTATTATGATATATAAAAATATTTCCATAACTAGGAATACTTGGATATTATCATTTTCACACCTGCAATGGCGTGTGATGACTGGGATTGATTCTTTATAAAAAGTAATTCAAATTCTATATTTTCTAGATATTTACTAAGAAGAAAAATGGAATCAAAGCCTCCATCTAAAGGGGGGTTACTGAATATACCTATTTGGAGTAATTCTATCTTAAATCCTACTGCTTTCCTTGTAGGTAGAACTTTCCTTACTAACCCAAATCCCTTGTTTCGTCTCTGCGATGGCGCCTGAGACCTAGGTTTGATTCTTTATAAAAATGTACAAAAATGGGTACAAACTAAGCATAAACATGAAATAAAAACCTCAACTTAACTAGGGGATTACTGGATATTCCCTATTTCCCTATTGCTAAATCTTACTGTTTCTTTTGACTGAACCTTATACTTGAGTGTATGCCTGATCTCTGAGATTCCTTGATCCCAACGTTAACTAAGCAGGAAAACAAGCACAGACTCCTTAACCAGTGGGGGTTACTATGGATTCCCGTATTGAAGTAAGGGCTAGCCCTTGTCTCTCCTCTGCGATGCTGCTGGATGATTGGACTTAATTCTTTTATTAACTAACCTAGTTTATTTATTAACTTTTATTAACTAGGCGGGAAAAAAGGGGCTACTGGGGCTTCCCTATGTGAAGTATGCCCGCTCAAATCTTACTGTTTATCCCTGTAGATTAAACCGTAACCCTTGTCTCACCTCTGCGATGGGGCGTGATGGCTGGGCGGTGATCCGTACGAGGATGGTGGGGCCATGCTGCCGCCTCCGCCTCCTCCGCCACCTCCCCCGCCGCCGCCACCGCCCATGTGCTGCTGGGGGGTGTGGTATTTGGGAGTCATGGGCCGCTGGCCGTAGGGTCCGCCCTCGTAGCGACCGCGCTTGGGCCCTGGACCGCCGGGGGCGCCGCGTTTGAGAGCTGGTACCGGTGCGAGTTGGGTATTGGAATTATGTGCCTGGTGTGGGTGGTGATGCAAGAGGGGCCGACTCATACCTTGATTGTAGCCGCCCCGGCCGCGCGGTGCTCCGCGTCTCGGTGGTCCGTGATCCCCGCCCGGACCACCACCGCCGCCCATCGAGCCGCCGTGGTGTCCATGCGGCCCGCCTCCGTACATCCCGCCGCCTCCTCCGCCGCCGTTCATGTGCGGATTATAGCCGCCACCGCCGCGTCCTCGTCCCCCGAAGGGTCCGCCCCTTCCCCGGCCCCTGCCCAGGTATGGAGGCGGTCCTCCGCCGTTACTGGGAGCAGAGCCGCTGCTGGGAGGGGCTCCGGATGCGGGGGCCTGGCCCTCGGCTCCCTCCTCGCCGGCGGCCGCCTCGACGGGGGCATCTCCGCCGGCCGACGTGGTCGTGGGCACCGGGGAGACCGTCTTGTTGTTCTCGGCACCTGTGTGTTGTTTGGGAGCTGCTTACGATTGGGATTGGATACTCGGGTTACAAACGGGGGAGGGGATTTGGGTGCCGTTCGGCCGTGGAAGGTGGAAAATGGAACGTTCGCTTACGCTGCTGGTACATGGGCGGTCGTCCGCCGCGCATTCCCATCGGTCCGCCTCCTCCGCGTGGCTGGT